>CAUYSK010109953.1:0-99743 GCA_963575035.1 Avahi laniger
TTTAACTTTGTGACATTGAATCTTTGATGTTTCTGGAGAAAAGAATTAAATATCTTTTCAGAAAATAAATTGTGCTATAGCACCTCTTGTATTTTCCTGGATAGAGCTGGAACCCATTCTGCTAAGTGAAGTATCCCAAGAATGGAAAAACAAGCACCACATGTACTCACCAGCACATTGGTTTCTCTGATCAACACCTAAGTGCACATATAGGAATAACATTTATCAGGTGTCGGGCAGATGGGAACGGGGAGGAGGGGATGGGCATATACACACATAATGAGTGCGGTGCGCACCATCTGGGCAATGGACACACTTGAAGCTCTGACTCGGGGATGGGGGGCAAGAGTAACATACATAACCTAAACATTTGTACCCCCATAATATGCAGAAATAAAAAAAAAGAAAATGTAAATATCTTTTTGAGCAGCTTCTGTTTATATTCTTTATATGAATACAAGAATATATAACATATTCGTTTATAAGCATAGTGTGTATGAATATAGTCCTTTGCTGCTTCATTTGATTCCTACAGCAAGGCCATGAGAAAACTAAGGCTCACAGCAGTCTTTCCACGTCATCGTGCTGCCCACCCCAAATTTCAAACTGTTTATTTTAGGCAAGAGGAACAATCAAGAAAACAGAGTCTCAAATTCTATTATAGGATGTTTAAAATAGTTTTAAAGTTATTCGCTTTCAGTATTACCTGAGAAGGAATTAGAACGTGTCTTCTTGGCTGGGCGCGGTGGCTCACGCCTGTAATCCTAGCTCTTTGGGAGGCCGTGGCGGGCGGATTGTTTGAGCTCAGGAGTTCGAGAGCAAGAGCCTGAGCAAGAGCAAGACCCCGTCTCTACTAAAAAAAATAGAAAGAAATTAGCTGGACAACTAAAAATATATAGAAAAAATTAGCCAGGCATGGTGGCACATGCCTGTAGTCCCAGCTACTCAGGAGACTGAGGCAGGAGGATCGCTTGAGCCCAGGAGTCTGAGGTTGCTGTGAGCTAAGATGACGCCATGGCACTCTAGCCCGGGCAACACGGTGAGATCTGTCTCAAAAAAAAAAAGAACATGTCTTCTTAGTTGATGAATTATCATGCTGAAATGGTTGAGAGTAATTGTGGGGATTAAATCCCAACTTTATGTGCCTCAAGTAGTCAAAATAAAAATCTCCATTTTAATTATTTCCTCATTGCAAAGGATAAGGGCCTTGTTGACATTGTCTGGCTTGTAGGAATGAGATTACATAACCAGAGCAAGAGAAAATATAATGTTAAGTACTATGAAGATATGTTTCTTGCCTTAATGAATTTTTCTTAAAAAATTGGGGGGTGATTAATACCCCCACAAGGTTTCTAACTTCAAGAGTTCAAATAATTTTACTACAAAGTTTAATAAAAGGTATAAGATATGCTGTGTAATTCAGTAAATGAGTAAGATTAATTGAAACAAGTAAAATACAGGTAGTTTAGTTTTTAGAATCATAGTGTACATTTCCTTATTAACATTAATCTTTAGAATCATAATTAAGTATAGTATAGTGTCTCTGGATTCAGACTATCTAGGTTTGAATGTCAATTCTGTCACTTTCTGATTGTACAACTAGGAGCAACTTTTGTAAGCCTTAGTTTCCTCATTGATTAAATGAGGATAATCATAGTACTTGCCTCTTTAGGCAAGAATGAGGATTAAATGAGATAATATATGTGAAGCATTTATGTCTTACATACACACTCACATGATACAGTTAATTTGGATTGTCTGTATCAGTAGATGAGATATATAAAAAAGAAAATCTAGTTGGTGAGTGGTTTTGACTTCACTGCAGGCTTAATTTGTTGGCTTTCAGTGCTTCTGTTTTCTTTCTTCTGTTGGTGATTCTATTGAGTAATGAATTCATTATGATATGGAAAAGCAGTGACCCTCAAAAAAATTTATAAACTAGATGATATATACTTGGATAGTCTGAAAGACTGAAACTTCGCTGTACTTGTGGTTTAAATTAAAACAGTAACAAAAATAACCCAGAACATACTTTTAAGGCAGATAATAACTCACCTGAAAAATTACAGATAGGAGATCAAGATGAAGGTAGTGAAATTAATGATGATTTCAACTGATTGCAGTATGATCCCAGTAAACTACGATGTTAACTAATGGAATGCAATGAGGAGTGGGAGCTCAAGTTAGGTACTTTGTGAGAAAATCTGGGCAGTATTTCTGGGGAGATGTAGGGTCAAGAAAGGTGTTTTTTGGCAGGGGGATTGTCAGAAAAAAAAAGGTGTATTGCTTTTTTTGTTGTTATTTTTAAAATGGGAAAAATAAAATCATATTTATAAGCTGATGGGAATGATCCAGTGGAGAGGGAAAATTTTATGAGAGAGATGAGAAAGAAGAGAACTGTTTGATGGTCTTCTTGAGTAGGTGAGAGGGAATGGAATCTATTATACAGGTGGAAGGGTGTTAGCCTTAAATTGAGGATGATTCATCTCTAGAAACAGGCAGGAGTACAGAAAACTAACCTGCATATAGATGCTGGTAGGTGAATAGCTCTGATGGTGTTAAGTTATGGAAGTTCTCTTCTGATTGCTTGTGTATTTTTAGTGTATTCTTAGTGGAGTGTAGGTCATTAGCCAAATGTGAGAAGGATTTGTAAGAGGTTTGAGGAGCCAGGAAAAGGTATGAAATAGTTATCTAACAAAAAAGAGAAAGTATTAACAGTGTCCAGAGACAAAAGGTAGGTTTTTTACCAAGAGTGAAAATTAAGACTGACAGCAGACTTCTAACAGATGCCAGAAGGCAGTGGAATAGTATCTTCAAAGTACTGAAGAAAACAATTTAAGAGTAAGAGTGAAAAAAAGACATCTGGTGACCTGCAGACACTGAGGGTGTATACTGCTCACAGATTTTTGCTGGAAGAGTTACAAAAGCGTATACTTCCCCTAGAAGGTAATTGAACCCAGATGGAAAATGTAAGATATAAGAATCAAAATGAACAAAAGAAATGGGTATTTTGGCATGTACAAATAAGTGTGAATTATAAAAAGTAATTATTAAAGTGATGTATTTAAATATATTTAATAAGATATTAGAGAATTTGGAACATGCATTTTAATATAACAAATGGCTTAAGTTATTGTTTCTTTCTCTTTGTGATGAGTGGGAAAACAAAAAGCCCTGCAGGCTGTTTTTAAAGCGCTCTGTTGTTTAAGCTGGCTCTGTGATTATTGTTTAGAAACTTTAAATGTAGTATGACCTTAATCTGCATTATGTAAAATTAGAAGGTACCAGAGATATTTGGCATTGCCTTCCAAGTATACTAAAGATTAACACTCTAAATCTGTGACGTATCAGATACCTACGCCATTCCCAGACTCTGAGATATTTGCTCAGAGGCTAGGGAAGAGATCTACTTACTCTTGTAAAGGATAATTTATCTTTAGCTTATTCAGAGATTTGTGTTTTGACTAATAAGGTGATTTCTAGTCATTTGATTATCTTATTGGAATATTTCACTTTTTAAAAGTATACTTTGTTCCTAGAAAAGGATAAAATCTACTCATGCGGCAAGTACAAATTTATTTCAAGACTGATCTTATTGACTTTTTAGATGAGGATTCATTATTATTAATAATATATCTACAACAAAAAAGAATTAAGTAGCTATAATAAACCCTTTCAAGAACAAGTTGGAACATAAAAACATTAAAAAATAAAATGGATTATGACATATTACATGTTCTGTTGGGTTAACATATTATTTTACAAATAGTTAAATAATTTAAGAAATATTTCTTTCCTTAAATGTTACTTCTAAATCAGACTAGTTTGAGATGTCTTTTAGTAAAACTCAGAGTGGAAAACGTACACCTGTGGTAGAATATGTCATGGTAAATATGTTTATACAGCTGTGTGGTAATGTTAGTTATTACTGAGTACATTTACAGAATCATGTAATGAGCCTCATTTCAAACAACCATTAACTTTGGCTTAGAAATGGCTAATTAAAGAATAACTTTATTTTTCAAATGCAAACTGTACAAATAATATATAGCATCACTGTAGCTGTCTTCTTACCTGAATGCATAAATTTGATCATAAGTATATGTTGGCTAACTTCTGAGGAAATTCAGACTTCTTATAAGACTATTTCTTATTTATAATTTATGCTTTCATTGCATATAATGCCTGCTCTTTTGGTACCAGACTTAGTTTCCATTAAACTTTATTGCACTTACATGGACTCTTCTGTCATACTTTAATAAAATTATAAAATTGACTTAATTGAGTCTGTATGAAAGCTTCCTTTATCATTAATAAATTTCATTTGTTCCATGGGGTTATTAGTTTTGGATAACTTACACGACTTCATTCAAACTTGTACTAGAATATGAATAAATATTTAAAAATTAAGCATGAGTAAAAGCAAATTTTAAAATGTACTCAGAGGACTTTGAGGATCTAAAACACATTTAATTCAAAAGAGTAAAACATTACCATTAACTGTATGTTTCCATAATGTTATCTGTAAAAATATTTTATCTGAAAAACTTAACAAGCAGTGGCTGATTTCATTCTTTTGTCTAATTTTTGAGCACCTGCTATGTAAACCCCAGAAATACCAAGAAGGAAGGCTTATTTTCTGCCCTCATGTCATCTTTATTAGACCCTTAACTCTTTTTAGAACTCTCTAAAATAGGTACTAAATTATAAGAAGAGCAGAAAAGAAAATAAGAAAATTCACTACGTACACATTTGCACTCCTGGAAAAAATAGTTCAATGTGTTTTGGGGGTCAGTATTTTTTGCTTGTTTAAACAATGTAATTTCTATGATGGATAGAGTCAGAGTATTTGGAGTTGATTTAAGGTTAATTATGGAATGTTTTGACCTTGGTCTTTTGCATAGCACTTAACATGATGACTAACGCATAGCAGGTGCTTCATAAATATTTATTGAATTGATGAATGAAGAAATAAGGGTTGATAAATAAAATAGTGACCATTGATTTGCAGATAAAGAGAGCCTTCTAGCAGAGAGAGAACCTAGTTGGGATTGTAGTGGAGGCAAGAACTGTGAATGGGTTTGCTAGGTTGGCCAAGAAATGAGCTCAGAATAAATGGACTGTAATTATCAGAGGGGCTTACATATTAAACTCAGTAGTTTTAGCTTTAGTATTAAGAGTCCTAGGTCATTACATGATTATGAATGTCTGGCCTAAAGAGAATTTGTTTGATTAACTCTACAGGATGTAGTAAAAGGGAAAAGAAGCTAGAGCAGAGATTCCTGGCAGCTTCAGCATCTTCTGGGAGCTTGTTAGAAATACAAACTCCAGGGCCCCGCCCCAGAACTACTGAATCAGAATTTCCCCATGGGGAGCGGAGAGACCAAGCAATTTGTGTTTTAATGGGCCCTCCAGGGAATTCTGATATCAGCAAGCTCACATTTGGGAAACTTGGGTTCTATAGAAGAGATGACCACTAAGGTCATTTCCAGCTATAAATTGAATGATCAAAGATTTGATTATAGCAGTGCAGAAATGATTACTCATTGGCTATACAGGGTTTTAAAAGAAAGAGATGTTTGTATTTTGGTGAAGCAACCTCAAGTTTTCAGCTTTGTAGGTGGAAGGACTCACTTTTGTCAGTTTACCCAAAAGTAACTGGAGATTTATTTGGAAAGTACAATGTCAATTTATTGTGTTATAGTAGGAACAAAACTAGCTGAAACCAGAACAATACACTTTTATTTGATGTGTTAATTCACCTGGAAGATAAAATTATGAATCAAAGAGGTTTTGTGATGGACAGAGAATTAAATCAAAGACAATCAGATATTCTTAAACATTATTTTAATTGAAATCAATAACCTAATGAATTTACTTTCTCCATACCATAAATATTTCAGTGTAAAGTAAGTAGAAGTCTGGAAGTCTTTTCCAGAATCAAAGACATTTTCTCCTGGTCACTGCTAAAGACATCCTGATGAATTTTTATTCTTTGACCTTTTTCTTTTTTCTTTTTTTTAATTCCTGGACATCATTCCTCTTCTTTTCGTGATGTTGCTATGCCACACTTTGCAAGTTTTTTGCATCCTGACGTGGTTTGGGATATACTCTATTCTTCATTGCGGTACATGCCTCCTACAAAAATGCCTCTTGGGATGGGTTACTTCTGACGATGATATGGACTAGATCGGTCAAAACTATTAATATTAGTTTTGAGTTGATTCGTGTTAGTTTCAATTTTTGATTCAAGATAAACAATTTTTAGAATTATGTTACTGATAATGCGTTATTTGTAGAGCACAAGGAAGGTCAGAAAGAAGTGGATCAGCACTGTGTTTGGTGATTTATATCTATTAGCTCACTGGTTTTCTTAAAATTATAACTGTTTCAAACTTTCTGAATAACCCAGGAAATTATCACATTCATGTGGCTAACGTGGACAGTGTGGCTCTTTTAAATCTAGGCAAATAAAATCTATATGCCACTAAGATTGTTTATGAATCTGTTATTTCTCTTGTTATTCAGGATTCCATGGACATGTTTTCACATATGCACATATATGTGAACTTATCATGTAAGTTATTTATCAAGGACCTATTCTGTAGTCAGCACCACGCCAGGCACTTAGGTGTGGACAAGAGATACAGGAGAATTCTGATCAGGTGGCTCCATAAACATCTTGTTTCAACACCATCCCCCATGTGACAATGACAGAATATAAAAGAGAAAACTAAAATGACAAAGCCAGCCTCAAAATCAAGACAAACATCTCTGAGGACAACAAAGTGATCAGAAGGAGAAAGTTGTAAGTAGGCCTAGAACTGTGAGCCTGCCAAACTACCAACCAGAAGCAGAGAGTTGTTCGACTACTCCTCAGTTACTTCACAGGCGGTGGGGGACGGAGCCAGTTCTAATGCTTGAAGGAAGGAGTGGAAGTGAGAAGAAGCCTTCCCCCAGCCTGATTTCCTTCACTGTTGATGGAGGCTAAAAAATTAACTTCAGGGGCCATCGTGCTATTGGAAGCTGTGACCTAAGGGGAGAAAGTAGGATTAAAAACAGTGTAGTGACCAGAAAGTAAGTCAGGTTGTCTGCTGGCTCTGTAATATCCCTGATATCACCCTTCTAAACTATTATTCAAGGATGAGAACAAAATTTAGAAATTTTCAGATGATATAGAATAAGAGTGTTTACCATTCCTGTAACCTCCACAAAAGAAATAACTAAAAGATACACTCAGAAAGGAAGAAAAGTTATCCCAGAGGAAAGATGTGCTGAAGTTAGAAAATAATACTGAAACTGATTAAAAATGCCAGAGAGTTATAGTAGTCATTTCTTGTCTTTGAGAATGTGTGGACATGGTATGTTCAGCTATAGCATTAATTTAACTACAAAAGTATAAGCTCTTAAGACACTGCAAATATCCAATACATGGTATAGGATCTATTTGTTAGGAAATAAAAAGAGTGACATGATCCCTTTGTGTTAGAGAAGTGTAAAAAGAGGAATGAAAATTTAGCAGCGCCTTGAAGAAATATGTAGGATTCCGCTTTGCCAATCTCATAGGAGATTGTGTGGTGAAAAGGAGCAACGTGAGCAAATTGTGTATACGTAATGGAATCAGAGTCTCATTTTGACTGTAGCTTGGCCAGGGTTTATGTCAAAGAGTGCTAGAGGAGGTTGTTTTGAACATCTCGGACCCCTTCTGGTTAGGCTCTGGGGTATCTGTATTAAGAGAAATGGATGGCTTCCTTTTTAGCTGACTTTTTTCCTTGGCAAGCTCTAGTAATTTGTCTTCTCTAAATGAGCAACATACATATCTTTAAGACGTTAACAGTAATTGATTTCAGGATTCTTTTTTTTTTTTTTTGGTAAAATGCTATCTTCTTGAGTTGTGTTTCTTTTTTCCTGATGATTAATTTATATAAATTGAAAGGCTCCATCTTCTTATATTAGCTCTGGTTAAAACCTGTTTTTTACTTTGTCCTTTAGTTGATCCTTAAACTGAATAAAAGCTGATTAGATATTAGTATAATGTATAATAAGTAATATCGTAGCATCAGAGAGAATATAAACCAAAGCCTTTGCTGCTTCCAAATTGAATTGTCTGGGGATAAGGTATCTTTGCACCAAAGGGACTGGGAGAACTTGGGGTTTACTTTAAGTAAAAAACTGCAGGGCAATGATTAAGAAACTCAAAGGGAGGGTGCCTTCTAGTGCCTTTTTTTTTTTTTTATCTTTTACAGATGGAGGAGATTATTTTAATGAGGCAGTAAGGTCGAGGGTGCCAACTCAAAGAGTAGCAAGGAATGGTACATAGTGGCAGCAGCCAACACTCCTGTGATCTTTATCTGTAGGCTGGAGGAACCTGACTCTTATCTCTGGAATTCCCAGCATCCTCTATTTTTCATAAACTCTTACTAATGTGCTTTAACCAAGTTCTTGTGTGTCTAGAATTATAATGAATGTTTTAGGGTTATAGGAAAAAAAGTTGGAACTTCAAGAAGAACCATAGTTTGCAAGAGGGCTCAATTATATCTTTGCCATCAATCCGTAGGCATATGTAATATTGCAGTTTTCTCTGTTTCTGTGTTTTCCTAAATTGTTTTAGAAGCCAGATTACTACTCTGTTATATTACAGCATAAAGCACCTACCTTTTCTTCTGATCTACTTATTTTCAATGTTGTATTATATTTTGTCTTCTCTCCTCAGTTTCCTGCTTTTCCCTCAGATTACCTTACTTTCTGCTCTGCTTCTTTTCTTCCCCATAATTCAATGTGTATGTCGTACATTTATCACCATGATACTGCTTATGGTTGTTTTCCATTTCCCATATTTCATTTACCATTTGCCTTCTGTTACTTCCTTTCCTCATTATTCTCTCCTCTATTCCTGTTTGCCTTAGTTTCCTCATATGTTGAACTCTTTTTCTTAAAGGGGTTTATTAAAGGTTAATTATAGGGGGTTGATTCACGGATTAGTCAAAGTGTTCCTTTTTAACTTTAGTTTATTGTCAGGACTTATTAGACAGCAGAACAAAAAAAACTAATCACAGTATATACTTACGCTTCTGTAAACTTTTGTTGAACTTATTTGGTTATTTGAGGTTTCACTAAAGAATGTGAGTTAGAAAAATAGCAGAGTGATAGGGACATGCTTTCATGTCTGAGTACTGGCCCGTGATGCAGTGGGAGCAGGAATGAAGCACAGTGCCATATGCAGTGATGTGATCTTGGAATAAGAGACAATTTGCATGCCTCTTGACCTGCATGACTAGATATTTATAGCAGGAATGCTAAAACAAAAACAAAACCAAAAAACTTGTACTTAAAAAAACTTCTAATTGTATTTAAAGTTTTTGAATGTAGTAAAAAAAATAGTGACTGGAATTTAATACATTTAAAAGGTTTATTTTGATGTGAAAAGTATGGCCCCCACCCTACCTCTCTGGTACTTGGTATTCACTTGTATTCTCAAAGATTTATCTATGAAATGGTTAGAAATGAAATATAATTAAGACCAAATTATTTTATAGAATATTAATGAATGGAGAAAATAAATTAATGAACTAAGTTTTATTTTTCATAGGTAAAATCATTAGTTTGTATATATCAAAATATTAGTTTGTATGTATCATATAGGGTGGAGATGTTACTGTTAGACCCAAATTATCCAAAATTTGAACTTACAAGTTTAGTTTATTTAAAAAAAGAAGTTGAGTCATAAAATATTAAAATTACTTAAACTATATTCCCCTTGTAATAATTCTTTTATTTGCTTAGCAATAAGATGTTATCCATGATGGGCCTCCTTTTTCTTTCTTTCCCTCTGCTTTTACTAAACTTTTTGTCTTAAAAAAGTTACAGGATATTAGCACTAAACATTCATTAAAGGAGTAGATGAAAATGAAACAGGAATCTTTAATTAGCGTTTATCTTTGGGATAACTTTTATAAGATCTGAGATTCAAACATTCCCTGTCTCTGTAGAAATTCGAGGTTCAAACTCTTTGTTTGATACACTCTAAATCCAAGTGAGGATATTTGTTTTATTCTCAAATTTGTACTTGAGAGTGGGAATAGCTATTTTTTTCACATACCTTCTAAACAAAAATATGGGTAAGGTCTGTTTATATAACTAATACCATTATCTGTTTTTTGTTTTTGTTTTTTTAACCTCAGTTTACGTAGGTTTTCTCTGATGCCAGGTGATCGAAAGGAAATCATTAAAATCTTTGGGTTGCGTGAAATCCCTCATTCCTCTATTTATCTTGATCAAGGGGACCAGGATATAAGTGATACAAGTTTTTTAAAGAAACTTTTTAAAAATAAAACTGTTTTAGGGAGACTTGTGCAAATGCTCAGTTGAACTTTTCAAATATAGTACCCAAATCTAGAAATAAATGTGTATTACTATGTACAAATTTAATTGCCTTCCAAAATATGTTATACCAAAGGGATATTCATTTAATGCTTTGAAGCTGCAATCAGAAAAAGATTTTTTGTGTGTGACCTGGTGAGGTCTGTACATTAATATTAATTTGGATTGCAGGTTTTCTTTAGAACAGTTCAAAGGGCTTTGCCTTCAAAAACAAGATAATATGGGTACCAGGATCTTACCTCCTTTTTTATTCTTCTCACCTGCCTCCCCCAGTCCCCACTTAACTCTCTTGAAAAGGATACAGTCATTTATCACTGAGAATAGACGCTGCAAATAGTGTTAATCACTGTTAATCATGAACGTCAGACCATCTCCCACCCCAAGAAATATGGTAATAGATTCTATAAAATTTAGCCTTTGTCAGTGTCCAAAGATGTGAATAAGTTAAGATTTTACTAACAAAGATAATGTCTGTTTCATATGCTCCTGGCTTTCTCAAATCTGAATTCAGCTCTAGTTGTCCTGGACACCATCTCTGTGTGCCTGTTGTCAGTGTGTCAGCGTAAACAGTAACCATCAGTGCAAGTATAATCAGAGACTGAGAAAAGCAGTTGTTTCCAAAAATTAAGCTACTTGGATCTAAGTAAAAGGTACATTTTAGCTTTATGTAAGATTAGGGGTTATTTTAGAGATTTGTGACAATTGCATTTGTTTCTATATAGGGGATCTGAGCTTAATCCACGATACTGGATTTAACTGACTTCTTGCAAAGCCAGTAGGATGTGGGTGTGTATTACCAAGGCATTGCACTTGGCAGAGGAGGGAATGAATACTGCATTGCCTAATGTCCCACAGGGATGGGAAGGGGGAGTGCATAACGTTCCTTCGCTATGACTGAGAGCTGTGTTGACTGTGTAATGCATAGGGGAATGTGACTGGAGGATATTAAGTAGAGTACATACTTAGGTTATTAGAATTCTTGGTCATTGACCAAGATACCCAGGAAAGCAAGTACTGTTGGGTGACTAACCAAGACAGATGCCTTAACTTAGGAACCAAACAGTTTATTCATTTCTATTTCTCTAGCTTCTGAACTTTTTTCTCATCTTTTTCATTCTCTTGTAATATACAACACTATCAGTGACAGACCTTTGCAAAGTTTAAGTACTGAATATTTCTAATAGCATTGTGATCAATATCTCTTTCTGTTTCTTTTTAAACCAAAGTTCATCTTATTGATATCTTGTTGCTAATATAACTCAGAACTGAAACAATGACCTGCTTAGTAAATAAAGTACTTTCCTGCTGCAAATAATTGTGTAAGCTTATTTCTTGTTGGTGCTTTGTAACCAAAGCATCAGAATGCCCATTTTCTTTGGTGTTTCTTTGCAAATCCGGTGCCTGAACCAATACTTGTTTCCACTTATCGTAGAAATTTTCATTATAAGATTAGGTCATGAGTTTTGTTATAAAGGAATAGAAATGTTTAAACTCACTTTAAATATTTTCCTCCTACATTTTTGTCAGAAGCGTTGAAATTGCAGATTGAATGCCTGGAACAAGTTAACAAAGAAACCGGTAGATTTTTCTTCTCTACAGATGTTTAAAGTTAAAGATGCTTCACATCACTGCTGTAGGTTTTTATCTAGCCCAAGTCATAGCGTTCTGAGTCTTTTGGGGCTGCCACAACATAGTAGCACACTTTATGACACACATAGGGTGCCTTGATATGAGCATTGGGACAGCTGCCTTGTGTTCATACTTCACAACACTGGAGCTGGAACATTTATCGATCTATACCCAGGAGGTTCATTCTGGCTGACTGCCCAGAAAAGTCTGCCAGTCAGGGACAGTAATGGTCAACTAGGACTTCATTAGGCTATTAGCATTGGGGCGTACAATAAATGTACCAAAGATGCCTTGGTCTTGAAGAGCCCTTAAATATGTTAAGATATCCTTTTATCCTCTGTGACTTAATCATAGTTTCTAATGTATCCATTTATAAATGTATTCTTTCAGTGAGGCCTACATTTTGAGCTTAACAACACATCTGTCTTGGGATATTTTTCAAGGGATTTTAAGAAGTAAAATTTTCTAGCATATTTCTCATATTCTTCAATTCTGAGAGAAATATCCTTACTCCTTCCCATTTGTTATTACCTTATTTCTTATCTTTTTGCAGCCAATTCTCAAAATTTTATTTCATATAAACAAGTTTCTAAAGGCAGACATAGCATGAGGTTCATAATTTTGAACTGTTTGAACATTTGAATAACTAATGCATGTGTTTCAACATATAAAACAACTCCCTCTACATTTGTGGAATACCTAACCCTAATGTTTTCTGTCATACAGTTTGGGTAGTTTAAGGTTCTTTTCTTGCCAAAAATAATATTATCATATATTACAAAATGTGTAAGTAAATAAAATTGGATTTGAATTTTCATTTACTTTTTTCCATACAACTTTATTTTATATCAGAGAATGTGATGTGTCACAGTGTTACTTAATCTAAGTCTTTAACAGTGATGACAGGTGTTTATATGCAGGTGACACATTTATTTTCCTATAAAATCTAACTTTTGGAAGATTAACTTGCATGTATCCTTATTTCATGACATAAAGTAAATCTAACTTTGTCTACAAATATTTGAAGTCTCACAGAAAATTTCAGTTTATTAGTCTTAATGCCTCTTAATATATGCATACCACATTCATTTAGATTCGTTTAGAGTTTGGCAACAAAATACAACTGAAACCGTTAAAAGAATGTTCTAGTTAGATTAAAGTCAAGACAACAGTGGTCTTCGTTCTAGGAGTAGATCTACTGCCAAGAACTCCTATTGTTCAAGTAAAATATTACATTTTGAAATCCTCTATTGCAGACCAAAAATATTTTGGAAACTCTCCAGAGCCCATGAATTTATTATGCTTCACTTTTAAATCATCGTGCATCACAAGATATATTAATATTTTTTAGATGATCTCCAGTCTAGTTATTTTGTTATGGCTGAAGTAATTCAGCTTGTTTTTGACATAAAACTATCAAATCTGAGCTTTCTCTCCTCCTCTAAAAGATAACACTATGCTTTGTGTGGGAGAAACGCTCTTGTTAAAGACAAAATGTTCACCTGCATTCCAGTGTGAAATTTATTAATATAATAAACTGAGCTGCTTGTGTTAGTTTTCACATTTAAAAAGATTGTTTTTTTAATAGTAATTTTTGGCTGAGTTAAGGAGGGCTGAAATTTTTTCCTATTTTTCAGCATTGTATAGTCAGATAATTTTTCTCACAGAAAAATAAAAGACTACCTTTTCTCTGAAATCTACTAATCTCTATGCTTTCTGCTTTAAAATATGTATCCCAGTTTCTGATCTCTATTCAAAATTTTCCTAGTATATACATTAATATTAAATAAATTTCATTATGGATGACTGAAATATTTTCTATATTATTGATAAACTGCATATGGTTTCTTAGTTTATAATCAAATCAAGCAAAGGATATAATGAATAAAAACTAACATTTCCCAGATTCACTTGTTTCCAAGAAACTCTGTCCTTGAAATCATATTTGCTACAATAAGGTTATCTGTAGACTATGACATTTAATGGCTCATTATGGGGGAAAACTTTATTTTCATTGTTTAAAAATATTTTATTTTCATTGTTTAAAAATATTTCTGCTAATGCCAAGGAAAATCCTACCCTAGAAATAGAACAAAATGAAATTTTAAAAGCTGCCCAAGAATATGCATACATGTTAGTTTCCAGAGTGACGGCTACTAGTTTGGAGAAAAAGATAAAAAGCCAATTGCTGTCATTCCTTATTATTCAGTAGCAGTTTGGTATTCAGAATTTAAAAACAGAAAATGGTGTGACATATTGTAGTCACACTTAAAATATACAGAATCTTGGCTGTTGTTTCTTTCCTATAACCATAGCAAGCAAGAGTTGTCCCTGGGGCCCATATAGACCAGCAGGAAAATAGGATTCTGTACAGTGAATTTTATTTTGCAGACTGCATTTCAATCTATATTTATTCTGCTTAATAAAGGTTATATGTAATGGTAACAAATAATAAAATGTCATTTATCTAAAAAACATTTGTCAAATGTAAATATTTGACCTAGTATGTGGTATAGTGTACTTTATACCTCTTTCTCAGGGGTATAAAGATGGTGATAATAGAGGCTGTGCCTTTAAATGTATATTAATAGGATAGAAAAGGTATACAAATGACTGTGATTAAAAAAAAAATGTGCTAAGTGCCAGAAGAAAGATCTCAGTGTCATATAACTTAGAGTAGCAGGAGTTAGTTTCTGGCTTAGGTAATCAGGAAAGGCTTCATGGAAGACAGTTCTTTGCTGTTTGTTAAAAACAATGGATGAGACTGTGGCAGTTGGAAAGGCGAACAAAGGCGATCACTGGAAGAAGGAATAGCATGAGCCCTGAGGGTGTGCAGGCTTGTCTGGAGCAAAGCTAACTCTGTTTGGCAAAGGCACTGAAGAGGAAAGGAAGGGCCCAGATAATGGAGGGTCTTGCATGCCAGCTGAGATGTTTAAACTTTACTGAGTAGGGATGGGGGGAGCCATTAGTGTTTTCTAGACTGGAGAGCAGCTTGATCAAATCTCTTATGATGATGAATCTAGAAGCTCTATGTTGCCTACACTGGAAAGGTAGGAAACCATAAATAGAGTCACATCTATCAGGCTTCTTCAGTAATTCGTAAAGTTAAACTAAGAAGGTGGCAGAGAAAATGGAAAGGATGGGTACATCCGATAATGGCTAGGACTTGGAAATGAATGAATGCGAGTATGTAATGGTGTAAAGTTCAAAAGTGACCCCCAGCCTAGCTCAGTGTACCTCAAGATCGGGTGTTCAGTAAGTGACTATGTAAGTGAAAATTTGGGGCTTAAACGACTGAGAGGATAGAAATAGGGAAATCAAGAAGTTATTTTAAGATAAGATAATTTGTATTTTAGAGTATTGATTTTGAGCTGCCGACAGGACATATATATTGAAATATTCTTAGGAAGCGAAAGCTGCAGAAATGGAACTCAGAATAGAAGTTGAATGTGACAATATGGGCAGAAAACGTAGAGCAGAAAGTTCAAAGGATAAGACCATTGAATATTGCTCAAAATTTAGAATAACAGAATTAAAGGGATCTGCCAAGAAAATGGAATAGAGGTTACAAAGGTAGAGAAAGTTAGAATAATGGAAACTGAGTAAAGAGAAGATTACTGCCAGCAGAGTTGGTAAGTGAAGACATGTAAAGAAAATGAGTATTGAGACTGACCATTGAATTTCATTTTTGAAGGAACAGTTTTATTAGACGGTGGATAAGATTGTAGGAAGTGAAGAAATGAGATGGGGCGAGGCAATGAAAGGAAAAGAAAGGTGAGTAGGAAGGGAAGGAATTTTTTTAGGCTGGGAGAAAACTAAACATTTTTTGTCAGTAATTAAGGAGTAGACGAAGAGGGGAGGCTGAAGATGGACTTGGGATGGGAGAGTGAGACAGTAAAGAAACATAGTAGTCAAGATCTAGAGCAGCGCTGTCCAGTAAAACCGTCTGTGATGATGGAAATGTCCTCTGCACTGTTCAGTTCAGTAGCCGGGAGCCTCGTATGAATGTTGAGCACTTGAAATGTGTTACCCAGGGCAACTGGAGCACAAACATTTTAATTTCATTTAATGTGAATTAATTTAAAATTAAACAGCTGCATGTGGCTTGTGGCTACCTTATTGGGTAGCAAAAATCTAGTGTGCAAGTACAGTAATTAATAAACAAGAAAGAGGGTCAGACATTGTGAGAGCTGAGGAACGAGTTCCAGAAAAAGTTTGAGGTAGAGATGAGAGTGTTTGAAGGAACTCATAGTCAAATAGTTTCATTCTTTTCCATAAAATAGGCAGCATCCTCTGCTGAGAGGGTTAAGGTAGGGAGCATGGGAAAGGTCTTCAGCAGACCCTGTGGGGATTTCCAGTGGAGAATCTACGGTAGATGAGATGAGTCTCAGCAGCACTGCAAGCCCTCCTGAGTGAGAATGTGCATTCGTTTTATTATAGGTCTCCTCTTCCTTGTCTGGTGACTATTTTCAGTAGCATTGCCAAACCTGAGAGAGGACAAAAATGGCGGAGGTTGGGGGAGGCTGGGAGAACGAGTTCTTTGAGAGACTAGAATGCTGGTGAAGTAAGCGAAGGCTGACCCAGAGATCTATGTGAAGTAAGCACAAAACAAGTGAAAATAGGAAGGGATGTGGATAAAGACTCTAAAGCTGGAGGTCATGATAAGAGTGAAGAGCAGATCCCTTAGATGTCAGATTATGGAAGATAAGCAAGGTTATAAAATTGTCATTTGTAAGAATTGTAGATTTTGGAGGTAGAGTTTTCAACAGGAAATGGGATAAGAAAGAAGCCTTAAGATTAAGAAATGTCAGTTATGAGAGGAATATATGACTGATGCACATAATTTCTAAATTCATAGGAATTTCATGATTTCCCATGATTATTTTGGTTTTGTTCCTGTTTGTTTGCAATGTGATCTTTGCTGCAAATTCACTAGCTCAACTTTTGAGTGTATAGTCTTTTCTTAAATAACCCAAACTTGAATAGTAAAACTGGGATTTATCTTATCTATTTGCAGTGACATCCAAATTTATAAAAGCTGAATTCAGAGCCAACAGGGACCTGTGAGATCGTGTTATATAATGTTTGGATTTTGTAGCTAGGAGACTGTAATCTCTGGTTCAGGGTTACATAGCCAGGAGTGGTAGACCTGAGACTGATTTCAAATCTTCACTGATTCCCTGTCCCTGGGCTAGGACTTGAGCAACACAGTGTTCTGGTCTGAAATCTTTAGTGGTTACCTGACAATTTATACTCCAGAAACATTAAAATGCAATATGGAATATTATCTGTAGAACTTTCCTATAATTAGTTTTTCTGAACTTGTGCTTCCAAATTACTATCGACCTGACCACACTGAAAGAAAAGTCTTGCTGAAGCAGTGTTCTGTTGTCTACCTCAGACCAGAGCTTACTCATTGCTGACTGTTGTGACATTTAACGCTAAGAAAAAAGAGAACTAGACAGGACTTCTAAATGTTAATAAATGTAACAATCTGGAATTATATTTTGGACTAGGTTCAGCTGGGAAAGAGTTTGTTAATCAGCAGCTGTTTTTTTACTTTTTAAGAGGTTCCAAGTGTTGTGTGCCTCTCCTCCCAGCTCTAGTCTCTCACTGCCTCCCCCATACCCTTCTCTCTTTCTGTTAATGAAGAAAGTATCTAAATAATATGATCTAAGAAAGAAAGGACATTGTTTTCAAAGAATATTAGAACTTTGTAAGGTCACTAGCGCTTCCCTTTTCACTCAAAATAATATATTGAGAAACACACTGAAGCAATTGGAAATAATCCTGATTATTATTTATAAAATAACGTGTTCTGTGTAACAATACCAGAAGCATACCTTAAATTGTCTATTTTTATGTAGATCCCAAATTTTTAAATAAAGTGATTAGACATACAAATCAGTAACTTTGCTAAAAAATATAAATAAGAATTTATAAATTTATGAGTTGGAGTGTTTAGACCTTTGGTTTTTGTGACACCTTATTTAATTTAAGGCGTTTCTTTGTGGGATCAACAATTCTAGAGCCTTTGTTTGCATTTCTTGCAAGGACAAGCACAGTGAGATAGGATTAGCTACTTTAATAAACTGAACCAAAGTACTGTTCAAATGCTCAAAGAATGTTAAAATACCTTCAATTTCATTTTCATTCTTTAATTCCTTTTTGTCATGGGGATGTTTAGGTATCATAGCATTTGGCATACATGTGACAAGAAATCAGCATACCCTAATATTTCAGGGACTGACTCCTTTAATATATTCACTTAAATACATATTTGTCATTTTCACTTCCTCCTTCTCCCCTTTTTTTTCCTCCCCAAGAATGACTCTGTCTTAAGTAAATTTAAGAGGTACAGAGATGAAAGATACCTTTCCTACCCTCTAGAAGCTCAGACATGGGTTCTCAAAATATGAGTCTCAGACCAGCACTATCAGCATCATCTGAGGACTTATTAGAAAACCACATTCTCAAGCCCCCACCCCTAGAACTTGAGAATCAGAATTCTTGGGGCTGGGACTCAGTAATATGCATTTTCACAAGCCCTCCAGGAAATTCTTGATGCACACTCAAGTTGAGAACCGCTAGTCTAGTGGCTAGAACTTTGCACCTTCCTTTTTTAAAAAATTTAAATATAACTCATATCAAAATATTCACCATTTTAAAGGGTACAATTCAGTGGTTTTCAGTGTATTTACAAGGTTATGCAACCTCACAAGTATCTAATTCTAGAACATTTTCATCATCCATAAACTCTGTACACATTAGCAGTCACTTCCCATCCCCAGCCCCTCGCAATTACTCATCTACTTTTTGTCTCTATGGATTTGTGTATTCTGGATAATTTATATAAATGGAATCATAAAATATGTAGCCCTTCATTTCTGGTTTTCACTTAGCACAGTGTTTTCAAAGTCCATCCATGCTGTACCATGTATCAGGGCTTCATTATTTTTATGGCAGAATAATATTCCATTGTATGGATATACACATTTTGTTCATTCATCAATTAATGGACATTTAGGTTGTTTTACTTTTTGGCTATTATAAGGAATGCTGCTGTGGATATTCATGTACAAGTTTTTCTATGAACATATATTTTCACACCTCTTAGGTACACATAGCCAGTTCTCATTATTTGTGGTAGTTATGTCCATAAAGTCGCTGCAAACACTGAATTAGTGACTACTGAATCATTGCTCGTAGGAGAAGTACAGGATTAGGTTCCTGTGAACCTCTGGTCACAACATGTTCATTAATTGATCAATACATAACCTTGTTTTATGTGTGTTTCCATTTAAAAACACCTTATCTTATACATATTGCTGATTCATTAACATTGAACCCACGTCTAACAGCACTATAACTCATGCCTGAATGAAGCTTACCTAACAGGTGTGTTTTCCTTGTGAGGCACATCACAGCCTTCTTGCACTCAGAAACACTAGGCAGCACTCCAGTGCTACACTTGGGGGCCATTTTAAACAGTGCAGTCGCCAAGAAAAACCACAAAGTGTGAAAAACATGGCACTAGACAGGCCTCAAAAGGGACACTTGTTTTCAGTATGAGAGTCAAAGACTAGATTGTCATCTTGTTCAGGTGACTCAGCTTTTTCACCACTCTGAGAATTCGCATGTCTGAATGACTGCGAAAGCACCACAAGGATTATTTGGGGATTACAAATAAATGATAGCGAGTAGGTGAATTCATAAATACTGAATCCGCAAATAACGAGGATCAGTGTACTAGGAGCGGAATTGCTGAATCATATGGTAATTCTGTGTTTAATTTTTTAAGGAACTACCAAGCTGTTTTTCACAGAGGCTACAGTGTTTTACATTTCCAACAACAGTGGATAAGGATTCTGATTTCTCCATATCCTTGATAACACTTGTTTTCCGATTTTTGGAGTATAGCCATCCTGTTGGATGTGAAGTGGTATTTTATTGTGATTTTGATTTGTATTTCCCTGAATCAATAAAGATGTTGAGCATCTTTTCATGTGCATATATCTTCTTTGGAGAAATGTCTGTTCAAAAACTTTGCCTCTTTTAAATCGGATTATATGTCTTTATATTGTTGAGTTGTAAGAGTTTTTAAATATATGTTCTGTTCTGTATACTAGACCCTTAGAAATGTGATTTGCAAATATTTTCTCTCACTCTGTGAGTTTTTTTACTCTCTTGATAATGTCCTTTGATCTACAAAAGTTTTTGTATTTTGATGAAATGCAATTTTATCTATTTTATTTTATTGTTTGTGCTTTTGAAATTTTTGAAAGTGCTATCTTTGTACAGTTAATCAATACATCCTGCTAAAAGAATTGTTTACACATTTTTATTAGCAAAGTCATGAAGAGTTAGATTTCATGGTTTTAATAAATTATCACTCATTTGCTAAGAGATGGCATTTGTAAATTTAAAGCATTTGTTTGCAGGTTTTGATGTTGTGGTTGCGGAATTTCAAATACTGGCATCACGAGGGCCATGCATTTATAAAAAGCAGTGTCAAATTTATTTAACAAACTGCTGTTTTTGTTTAGATAAATTGAAGAAAAACACTTAAAATTGCTTTGACTAATACTTTCCTCTTTAAAAAGACCATCTCCTTTAAAAACTATGAACTTTCTGCCCTAAAAGTAGAGTCTCAAGAGTCATTTCTTGTGAAAGAACACAAGAATCCCCGGAACTTGGAAATAAACACGGATTGGTGTTTATTTGTGTTAGTTTAAATGTAGTAGCACTATGTGTCAGAAAACTGAATCTGAAACACTTAAGTTAGGCTGAGCAAGCAAATATCAGCTAACATGGCTTTAATCTACTAAGTAACTTAAAATCCAAAAGATCAAAGGAAGTTATAACTAAAAACAGTCCTTCATGCAATTTCCCTGTAGAAGCAGGAAAAGGCTAGAAATTACATGTCACCTTCATATCCTGGTTTGCTGACCTTGTGCTCAGATCAAGCCCCTCTGTATGCCAGCTGTTACCATTATTAAGACCTTGCCCCAAGGGGTTAAGTAGGAGAAAAACTCTCCTGTCCTATTGGAGAGCAAACACTGCGAGTTCCAGCCCCTAACACGCCTAATTCAAAGCAGTCTGCGTGTGCTTGTCATCTAGTCTGTCCTGCCGCTCTGTGGAGCTGCTCCTGCCAGCTCACTGCTTTCTGTTGTGCTGTGTTCTGCAGTTACTGCTGTTGCTACTGCAATCATTTGCAGACCAAACTTAGCCAGAAAAGTTTCCCTTTTTAACATAAAGGTAATACATTTACTCTTGCTTCTATATGTGTGAATGTGTTATTTTGGGAGAATTTATTTAAAAACTGACCTTTGTTTCTAGGATTGTATTTAAAATTCCAGCTCACTGGTTTTTTCTCTGTAAACTTTGAACGGCATCTTAATGCGTTTAAATATTGTGAAGTTTATTTGAATTATAGTCTAGCACAGTAAAGTAAGGCCAGACATTTCTTAAGTTTATTAAAATGTGCTTTATTTATAAAATTGGAAGGAAACCTGAGATTTAAAATAGTGTGTTGTTTCATACTTTGAGATTCTAAATCAGAAAATCTTGAAAAGATGTGCTTGTCATTACCAGTTGATAGAAAAATAGATACAGAATCATAGGAATCATTTTAATCACTTTGTAAATTAAATATTGTAAGAAAATAGGAACTGTTAACATACTCCATTCTGTAGAGAAGTTTGATAAAGATAGCCACTTGGGAACTAAGCTTCAACAGCAAGTTTAATTCTTATCGAAGTTCATTTCTGATACACAGCTTGATACACACCCTGAAGTTGTATTTGAGTTGATTAAATGTTTCATGCATTGTGTACGTTTTAATTGTAACAATGGTAACTGTATTATGATTGGATTTACTACTGAAAGTACAAGTCAGAATATATTTACTATATTGCTTTTTGCTTAAGATGTGTGTAGTTAATTTATATGCAACTGGTAGAAAAATTCAAACTACTTTAACTTGTGAAAAATTTTTATGTCTGGTAGTAAAAAGTAAACTTGAAAAATTTAATGAAAACTGAGGTATTTTGTGTATATCATTGACCATGAATGCCTTCCTTCAGTGATGATGCAAGAAGTAGAGAACACACTTTACAATTTGTTAAACAAACAGGTATTCCTATTGAAAGGAAAAGAATGAAATATGTCCTTTTTATCCACAGGAAGGTTATTTTAGGTCATAGTATTTATAATTAAGAAAACTCCAGTTCCTTTTGATGGCTGGGAAATCACTAACCTATATAAATAACGTCTCAGCTAATGAGTATTTCAAGCGTAGGCAGTGCGTTTCCTACTTCCCATGGTTTTAATGTCTGGTAACACATTTCTGCTTTTTAAAATGTTAAAATAGTCTTTTTGCATTGTTTTATTTATTTTTTAGTTTTGCAAATCCAATAGATTATCTTAGAATGCTTTCATTGTCAAAATATTGAATATTGGAATATTTAATTGGATTATACTTTATTTGGAACTGTTTGTTTTAGTATACAAAAATAATAGCTTACATCTTAGACCTGAATTTTACAAGTGTGAGCATGAACTATTTGCATTGATTGTGAAAAAATGTATAATGTTTAAGTGTCTGAAATGATTGACTGCAAAGCAGTTTAGAAACGACATGTTAACCTTCCCTCAGTCTGGGAAATGGTATGTATTCTAAAATTGATTCATCCAATAATTAAATCTAATCCCACTTGTCTTGGTAGTTTCTATTGAACCAATCGACCCTTTTTGGAAACTCTCGGGAAATCTGCTTTTCAGTATTTGTGCATCAATTCTTTACCTTCTGATTTAACTGCTGTGAGTTCTGGGGTTGGATCTGAGAATTCTCACTGTAAATTCTTATAACTCAGCATGGGCGATGGACAGCCTTAACATACAGACTATAGGAACATCTCCTATTTTTAAAAAACTGCAATTCCGGATCACATTTTAACACAGGAAAGAACACTGAGTTATTTAGGACTAAGACAAATGAGTTGCTTCGCCTATCAGCCTTTTGGAAAAAATAGGAAACAAAGCAACTAAAGTAAATTAGAATAGCTAGACTTGGGGAAGAGGGTGGCTCTTTGTTCTCTCCATCTTAGTGTCTATTTTCTTATTTTAATCACTGTTAAAAGGGCTCATGTATGACAGGCTCATATATTTAGATTCCAAGAAAACTATTCACAGGGAACACAGTAGGTGCTTATTATATGATTGCTAAATAAGGACATTTACCTATTTAACTGAAGAATATGATTTAATTACCTTTGCGAGCAAACAAGAATCCCATATCAATAGTAAATGTAAAATATCAGTTCATCTAATGTATATAAGAAAGCAAATAGCAGAATTCACAAGCATTTATAGTGATAATTCAAGTGAAGAGTAGAAAAAAATTTATGGAATTTGCACCCAGGCTCTTACTAAGTGTTAGTTTACTGATCCAATTCAAGTAAGATAAAAAGTCTTTATAAATTTGATGTTTTTCCAAGCTTAAAGCAAATCTCAGAGTTCTTTAAATAAAAGGATATCTTTAATTGTGTTTTGTACAAATGTATTGAGTGATGTTTCCCAAGTTGCTCAGTAAACTAAAGGATACCCTTGAGGTGTTGTTTGCTGGACTCTGCAGGGAACAGCACGTTTGGGAAGCTGCTCTAGGAAATTTGATTTGCTGCTTCTCAAACTTCACAAAACAGCGGGGAGTGGGGCCTGGTGTCAGATACTTAGCATTTGTGGGAAAAGTTTAGATAATTCTAAGTGTAGTATTAAAAAACAACATACCACTATCTAAATCAAACAACTTTTAAGTGCTTTTTGGTGATTGATCTCCATTTTTGGCGTTATGAAAGACATTTTTAAAATTCCCTCATGTCTTTTGCCTCACAGTATGTGGGAGCAGAATTTTCTTACTTTGATTTACCTTAGTGACGGCTTTTCCTTTGAGTTGCCAAGTTTTGAGGTTTTGAGATGTGTGAAGTAGTAAACATTCATGGTGTCTTTAGACGTGCTTGTGATCTGTTCAACAACATTTGCTAAGCTCAGTAATATGATCCTGTTTCTGTTGGAGAAGAGCTGTAGTGATACAGATAGATTGCTCAGTTTTAAAGCCACCCATTTTGTGATTTTAGTTAAGACAGAATAGTTTCAAGTGAAATCTCATGGCCTAAAGACAGACCTGTCACATCTTGGGGTTCCTGTTTATTAATTAATCTTGTAATTCTTATTTGGTGGGGATGTGAGGCTAGATAGCAGGCCTGGTACCTGGAGACTGTCTGACCCTAGGATTCGAAAGTTAAAGGTGCTTAAAATGCCACCAGAAATCTTCCCACCACCAAGACCCCCTGATCCCCACCGCATGGAACTTTGGGGAATGTGTTCTTTTATTAGAGAAACTTGAGACTTCATTTTAGAGACTGACCAGAGGTCGGGGATCTACCTTTTTTTGAGTGTTAAGTAAACTCATTAGTCAGATTAGCTATTTCCTAAACTTTCTTCAGAAGATCCACAAGTAACTGAGGCTGTGTGACAACTGGCTTCACTTTTCCATAGCATCGTTTCACATGAAGTCTGCACTGCTGTCTTGCTTGAGCTAGTGTCTTATTAAGACTTTTTCCTTGCCGTACCCTTGCCCCCACCTTGTCTAGTTAAGAAGTACTGTAGATGAAACCTCTTTTCATTGTAACCAAAAAAACCAAGTGAAGATAGTTTAAATACTACAAACCACATCTAACATAGGGTACCAGGTCCAAATGTTTTTTAATATGCAGCAATATTCTGCATTTCAAGCAATATGTTCTGAATGTTGAATATTTTGAGTGGCAGTTGATTGCTCTTACAAATTGATTAGGATTAATTATATAAAGTATAAATCAGTGGTACTCATCTCTGGGTGCACATTAAAATCACTTGGGGAGCTTTAAAAATGCTAATGCCCACACTTCACTATGGTATGAATTAAATCAAAACCTCTGGGGCTGGGCCCTGTTTCTATAATTTTTTTTTTATTATTATCAAAGTGATTCTGATGTGCACCCAGGGATGAGATGCTGTGATAGAATTGTAATTTTGTGAATATTTGTTGTATTTATTGCCATCCCCTCAAGACTTGTAGCAGCATCTAAACAAATGTCTTGGCTGGTTTTGGGGTTAGATAACTACTTATAGGAGGACTTTTTTTTAAAAGACCACTGTTTGACATTTCTGATTATAGAAAGCTTCTCTAGTTTTATTTCATATATTCTTGGTTGTAAAAATTAGCACAATTTTCTAGACTTAGCTGAGGGTTCAAAAGAAATTTGTGCAGCTTAATGGAATTTAAACTCATCTGAAATGGGAACTCAGAGGTATAAGAAAACACTCTTCCTCTCTCTCTCTTTTTTTCTCTCTCTCTCATATTGATACTTACAGATACAATATTTATAAAATGAATGGTGAATAGTATGTGGAATGATAACTTTTGTGGACGAACTTGGAAAAGAGATCTCTGAAAACTTCTTTAGTAATTGCAACACTGTGATCATGCTCTTGAAATATGTATTTAGGAAGTAAGTGTTTATGCTAAACAGAAGATGTTTATGCTAAACAGAAGATAAATATTGGCATCATTTATCCCCTATTGTAACAGGTAAACTTCATTTTATACCCACAGTTCTCTTCCCACATAGACCTATTACCAAAAGTACATTGGACATTAAACAAACTGAGAAAAATTAAATTGATATTTCTTCAACACTGAAATTCCTATCACTCACCCCTACATGTATAAATCTCTGCTTTGACAACCTCATTTCTGGCAGTAATACTGCTTTCCAAATTTAAGACTTTTAGATTTGCTATGGCAGATATACCATAATATCTTCCTAAGATTATTTTACTTTTATAATTTTTGTTGTAAATCTGAGGGGAACCTTTATCTGGCAATTTTACTTTTTCTTCTATATCATTAATCTGTAAATACCGTGAGTAGTTTTTATAAAAGATGAAACATAAAACATTTGCAGTTTATCCTTATTGGTTCTTTTATCAATATGTATCATGTTTATAATCATATTAAAAGAGTTTATATAAAAATGTTATATTTCATTGTCAAAGATGGCATTTATTATGTAAGTTGAAACTACCTACTTGATAATACAAATTTAGTAGTAAAAACAGTAAGTTTTGATTGTAAAAGAATAGTAATCCTGCACTTTCCGATTTCCTGGAACTCAGGTTGCTTTTTCCTGGTGTGACAGAAAGCATACTAATACCTAGTAGGCTCCTATGAATGTATGTTTAGAGGTATAGATCTTCAAATGTATAATTTTTTTTTAGGAAAATGTCTTCCAACTTATTGCTGTTTATGCTTCCAGGGAATAATAGCAGTAATACCTTATATTTGTTTAGTTCTTTGCAACATATAAAATGTTTATAAGTGATTAGGTGAAGCTATTTATACGTGTTCTTATTGAAGGAGAGTTTAATGGTAGACAGTTCATGAACTCAAAGAAAAATAAGAAACTTTAATTTGTCTCAGAAGGGAAGAAGATTATATTTCTTTATTTAAGATCATCCATTTTAATTCCTTAAAAGTGCCTGATTCTTTGATTAAAGATACAGCTTTTGCTGTGAGGTCACAATTACATTATTTTGAAATGGTCTGACAACAAAGATCAACCCATTGCCTTGCTTTTTCAAGTTTGCATAGTATGATATATGGATGTATAAAACCTCTTTTTAATTTAGTGAAATATGTCTCTGACACTATTGAATGCTGAATCATACCTTTTAAAATTATCTTGGGAGATACTGAATCCAGAGCTATTTTTCGTGTGGACCTTCAGACAAAATTTTATATCAGTAGCCTCTAGTGGTCTTATAAAAGCTAGTTGAACTTGGCATTGCCATAGAGGCATCCTGAGATAGTGGAAAAGCCTTGTCTTTAGAGTCATACTGGTTTGGGATTGAATCCCAATCATGTAATTTGGATAAGTTACTTTAGTAATTTTGACCCTCAGTTTTCTCTGTGATAGGTTTCATATCTTCATAGGAGTGTTATGATGAAAGTGCTAGACATAGTGAGATGTTTAGGGCAAAAGTATTCCTAAAGGCAAACCTGGCTGATGTTCTTCTCCTGTCCAGCTTTAATAACCCTACTGCAGAAGTACCTAAAGTACAGTTCTTTGTACATTTCTCTTGGCATTAAGAGAAGCTATTTATTTCTCTGGTCATAGCACTAAATATTAATAGGCCAACTTGGTACCAGTGATCAGAAATGAGTCCATTATTTTAGGATAGGCATCAAGCAATTTTAAAGGAACCCTTTTATATTAAAACAGGTTTGGGAAATAATGGATATGGGTGTCCCCAGACTGCCTTTATTCCTTATGTGAAAGACTTGAGGTCTCTTTATATACCTGTCTTCTTATATCTAGTACCACTTGAGAGGGGAGAAAAAAGTGTCTCACCCTGTTAACTTAATTGGGCAGAGTGCTTCCATATATATGGGTCCATGTTTATGAGTTGCACTAAAAAGATTAAAATCCTATCAGCTGTTATTTTCATGCCCAAAATAATTTGGGAGTCATGAGATAAGTAATAATCAAACTTGACAGCCTGGGCAACATCATGAAACCCTGTCTGTACAGAAAATTTAAAAATTAGCCAAGCGTGATGGTGCATGCCATCAGGAGGCCGAGGCAAGGGGATCGCGTATGCCCTGGAGTCGGAGGCTGCAGAAAGCTGCAGTGAGCTGTGATGGAGCCACTGTGCTCCATCCTGGGTGACAGAGTGAGACCCTGTCTCTGAAAAGAAAACAAAACAAAAAAATAAACTTCATTATCAATTAGAACCTCTATTGTTAAATTACTTTTCTCTGCCTTTATTAGAAAAATGGGCCTTTATTTCTCTGTCAACTGTTATTGTTTCTCTACCTTTTTTTGGTCCATTCTGCTTTAATTGTGGATTATCTTGCCATTACTTAGGCATAGTTCTCTTGTAGCCTCCCCACCTAGTTTGTGGTTTTGCCTTGCTTCCAGAAAAGTATTCCAGGGACCAGCAGCATGGGCATGTTGTTGGCGTGCTGTACTGAATCTGCATCTTCACTGTCAAGCCAGGTGATCCTTACGTTTGGAAGTGTCGGTTTAGTGTTTTGTATTTTATCCAGTGAAACTGTGTTCTAGAGAGCATCACTCTTTTGAAAAAGATGGTTGGCTACAACACCTGGTCTTGGTGATCCAGTCTTCCCATTTAGCCAAAGGTTTGGTGTTATGAATCTGGTAAATCAGAGAATTATTCCGAAATACAACATCTAAACTTATGGAATGTAGTTTAGCAGAAAGCTCTCAAAACCTTGGCATCGGGCCTCCTAGCATCACCATTTGTCATCAGCATGTGTCTTTGAGCACCCTAGACTGTCTACGTCAAGTTTTCTTTTGCAAAATAGAATGGAAATGCCTGCCACACCTGTTTTTCCGAGGGCTATTAGGAGGATCAACTCAAGTGAGATCA
The DNA here is from genome assembly GCA_963575035.1 of Avahi laniger. NCBI lineage: Eukaryota > Metazoa > Chordata > Mammalia > Primates > Indriidae > Avahi > Avahi laniger. The sequence continues at coordinate 28,504 of CAUYSK010109953.1, forward strand.
TGTGTGAGAAAGTGCTTTGGAAATAGCCCAGAGATGCAGTATTGTAACTGTTGATGGGGATGAAGACGATGTTCCTTCAGGCTGTGTGAGCCCTGTGTTTGGTAAGGATAGTGATGGCTTTAATAAGTGTTACTGTGGTAATTGGAACAGGTGTGTGTATTCTCTAAAACAGTAGAGATTTAGATTTTACCTTGGAAGTTTTCTGGCCACACTAGCAGTTCTGACTGCCAATTCCAAGTAGCTGCTAGGAAGTTTTCTTAACACTCTTTAAATGTGTTTGTATTCTGGGAGCCACCTAAATGGTTTGATTGTATCCTTTGGAAAAATTGTGTATCATTAACATATTTTGATATATAATACAGTCACGTGCCACACTTAATCAGTGACAGATCACATATAGCTTGGTGGACCCATAAGATTATAAAAATTCTTTTATAACATAGTAGTGCCACACATTATCTTTTCTGTGTTTAGAATGTGTAATACCCAAATATTTACCATTGTGTTAGCGTTGCCTATAGTATTCAGTACAATAATATTCTTTACAAGTTTGTAGCCTAGGAGTAATATGTTATACTATATAGCCTAGGTGTGTGGTAGGCTATACCATCCAGGTTTGTGTAAGTACATCCTATGGTGTTCACACAACGATGAAATCGCCTAATGACGCATTTCTCAGAACTCATCCTCATCACTAAGCAACATATGAGTGTATGTTGACAAATAAAATTTTCATAATTCAAACAGATCCTACTATGATTATATGATAGAGCTTTCGGTGAGATGCTACTTTTTTTCTTTGAAGCATGATGATTTCCATGTATTTTATAGAGGTAAACGCTGAGTTCCAAACAAGAGTAGTAGGATGTAATTATTTTAAACCTTCGAACCACATGAGCTCTGATGACTTTTTTCTCTACATTTCAACATGATTGAAATGTCTCTGTATTTCTTCTCTGTAATGTCTGTTTTAATGATTACAGGATTAGTCATGGTACTTTGGCTTATAGATAGCTTTGGGCCAATAAATAATCATCTGTGTTTCTAAAAATTTGGAAACTATGAGATAAAATATTTGAAACCCTTTGTCTGAATAGTTTGTATTAATCTATTCTGCCTCCTTAGCTCCCTTTTATTTCCTGCTTTATCCAATTATTTGTGTAGAGTGTCATCGTAGAAGAGCAGTTCTATATCAAAAAATAAATAATATTAAATGTCTCCAGTGAATGTTTAGTTATTCTTTAAGGTAAAATAATTTTGTTTTTCTTTTTACTTTTTAGTAATAATTACCTTTTGTTCATTGTCATTCACTGTGCTAAGGACTTTATATGTTGCTTTAGTAATATTTTATTACTATAAAAAGAAAGATTTAGAGTACAATTTGCCAGCAGTACAGAAAGTAAAATGTGAAAGTCTTCTCCACTCTTCCAAGTAGCCCAGTCCAACTTTCCAGGAGAAAACGGTGTTAGCATTTTATTCTGTCCTTTTAGAAATTATCTATGTATACCTAACTATACATATGTGTGCATACATACCCTTTTTTTTTTTAACCAAATGGTTCATACTATATAGGTTGTTCTACAGTTAAGTTTTATTTGCACATAATGATGTTCTTTGGATTTCTGTCCATAGCAATATATCCAGATATAACTCATTCTTTTTTATTGTGCAGAATACTCAAGTGTGGGTATAACAGAATATAAGTTCCCTGTTGATAATAATTTAAATTGTTTTCAGTTTTCACTGTTACAAAAAGTGCAGGAGTCAACATCCTAACGAATACATATATCTTTGCACATTGTTCAAGTATATCCAAAAGATACATTCCTAGTAGAATTGCAGGTCAAAGGATAGAGGTATTTTAAATTTGACAAGTTGTGCCCCGTTTCTTTAAGAAGGTTGCACCAATTTGCATTTCAAACAAATTTGACTCAAAGAAGAAACCAAGACTTAGACACACACACACACACACACACACACACACACACACACACACACACAAGACTTAGACACAGTGAGAGTTAAGTAACTTGACCCAGGCTCTTGAAGTTAGTGACTAGTAGAATAAACTTTCAAACTCAATCCTACCAATGCTATTTCTTCTAAGTTACAGATGCCTTGGTTGCATAATTTTGGCTTAAAACTAAGAAGCATCGTTTCATATCTTTTTATATTTTTATCACTCAAGCAATAATGATAATTCTTTCATTATAAATGTATAGTCCTCTATGGTTTTCAAAACATTTTTACATCCTTGTAGTAATCTTATGAGATGTGTATTATTTTTTAGCTCGAATTATATATGTGAAGAACTGAAGCTCAAAGAAAAAAACTATAAATTTTAAAATGTAATCAAAAGACGGTGCTCGGCCAATGACCCTATATTCTCAAAACTGCTAAATCTCTCAGGACATAAAAATGCTAGCTGAAAAGGTGCGTGGGGGGTATGATATTAGTGGCTTTGAATGTATTGATATTGACATATTATATTCATGAACAGCAGGAGATACACTAAAATATCTGGCGTGGGCCCAGCACACCTCAAGGCGGTGCCTCGAGATAGTTTTTTGTGTCATTATCTGAGTGTTATGGTGATTTCAAGGTACCTATCTTTTAAGGTTACTCATTATATAATATTTGACTCAAAACTTATTTTAATTTTCCACAATGAATATTACCATCACTGCATTTATAATCACATACCATTACATTTATCACAGTAGTTAAAGGGTATTAACTCTTTTTCAGCAAATCCATATTTCATTCCTTTTATTATATTTATTCTCTCTCTATTTTGTCTTCTTTCCTGTTAGTTCCCTTCATCCTAAGATCAGACTGAATTTTTTATCTCATTTGTCTCAGTTCTTAAGAAAAGTGATCTTTCTTTGTATGGTCCTTCTGGTCAACTTTTGACTTCAGGTTGAAACTCTGCTATTCTCCTAGTTACCTGAATCCCTGCACAAATATATTCACTGAACTTAAATAATCCATAGACATTTCTTGATTTTTTGTTTTTGCTTTGTATTAGTTTTACTAGTATTTTTGACTTATTTATAAAGTCAAATTGATTGTTCCCATTGTATGATTAAAGAAACTGAATTGGAGAAAGCTCATGTGACTTGCTTCAAATGCAAGCCAAAATCTGAGTTCAAATTATTCTTTACTAGTTCCTACTTCATTACAAGAAGTCTCCAAGTTACAAAACAGGTTGTGTTCCAAAAATTCATTTGTGAGTCAGTTAAGTCAGTTATTTGGCACTTGAACTGCATTTTACCGCAGTGGGAAAAAAATGTTATAAATGGTGATTAGGTCCCTAGCTGGCCTAAAAGAATCTATTTAACTCCTGTGCAACTACAAATTAATCCATTTGAAATTTTTTAAAAAGGGAATTATAGTTGTGATTTTGGTTACAAAGAAAAAGGAAAATTATTTTTCCTGAGAAAAAGCAGATTGAATTAGAAGATGAATTAGAGAAACATGACAATTATGGCAAGTCAAGGGGGGACTCCAGGTAATATGAAGGGTATTGGAGGTTGATAGCATTCTGTCTTAAACCCAGTTTCATCTTAAAACTTTGAAGATATTTGTTGTTGTTAGATGCTGCTTACTAACTTAACTCACCTGACAGCTATGATTAGGGTCAGTAGGATTGATTGAATTAAATACTTAGGAAAAAATAGACTGAGATGGTAAAAACAAGCCAACAAATCAGAACTGTTCCTTCCTTCTATCCTGATCGAAAGAGAAAGAGTTGTTGATTTTCCCCTGCAGCCCAGCCTAGTAGATCCCATCAACTGGGACAGCTTGGCTGAGGTCTGCAGAGAAGGCTTTGGAATATCCATTGCAGGTAGAGGTTGGAGAATATCCATTGCAGGTGTGCCTTTAGTGATTTCTGTGAATGGAGTATTTGTACAGTGTGATTTTTTAATTCTGGGAAATAATTGCATTGATCTCATCTAGCAATTGCTTCCTATGTTATGTAGTACGCAAACATTTTTAATTTCAATTAACTTTTTAACACATTGCCACACTAGAAAAAAAAAATTTTTCCATGGGGCCACGGCATTTTATTATGAAAACAGAATAAAAACTTTGAAAACAAAACAATCCTTTCTAATTTAATGATAAATTTGTTATTTTTTATTGTTTTCTGTGCATGAGTTATATACATCTTAAAAAATAGTTCACGGGACTCCCAAGGTAAAGAGATGTGTGAGTTACATACGCTTCATGAGGCTCTGGGCTCAAAACTAGTGTGAGTTAAATACAACTCAGATGGCAGTTAATGTGTGAAAAGGTCAAGTGCTTCTCTAAATGTTCTTTAATTTTGTTATATTGTTTTCAGAGTATTTGCAGACAGCCTTTTCTTTTGTTAACAACAAAAGGGAGGATATATTCTTAAGTAAACAGAAGCTTAAGTGAGCAGGTCTTGCTGAGATGGCACATTTAAAAAGTGGTGGAAAAAGGATTAGAGTTCACACCTCCTGAGTCAGATCAGTGCTCTTGCCAATCAGTATACCTACCCTACCTTCCTGCTAGTTAGGGAATACATTTAGCTACTGTTGCTTTCTGTTGGATATATTATTTGAATGTTTTATACAAGGCATTTATACCCAAGAGTGGTTTAATGAAGCAGAGGGCAACTGTATTCACTACGATTCAGAATCTCTCTCAAGTCATTATAAAAGGATTTGGGATTGGCAGGCCACTTGGAAAAGTGTTGATAACACTGATTAGAGAAGTAACATCTATTTGAATTTATACATAGTTTGATATTTTTAACTGCTTTGTCTTTCTACTAAAACAATTTATAAACAAATTCTTATTGTGTGATGTTTGTTTAACTGAATGTGTGTGTGTGTTGAAGAGTTCTATCTGAAAGGTAAACGAATAGTGCCAGGTTTGCATCCTGGTATGGGCATGCTCTGCTCAGAAATGCCCTGTTGGGTAGTTTATTTAGTGGATGAAAATGTGCATAGGAACCTTCGTCATGGGTGATCCAGGTTTGTCAGTGAGATTACCATGTACTCGGACTGAAAAGAGATGATTTCTTCTGGTTACCTGTATGTTTGTCAGAGATGGGAGAGACTGGGGAGAGATTTCTCCAGAAGCTGTTTTGTTTACTTAAAAGAATGACATGCCAGAAGGATTAATGAGTCAAATTATGGTTTCTTTTTTTCTTATTGGCTTTCATGTATACATTAAATAGACCAATGACATTTGATGATCATTTTTCTTATAAATTACCAGGTTTTGTGTGTATGTTGCTCAGAGAGTGGAGGGATGGGCAAGGGAAAGGGAAGAGGTTGTCTGTTTTTGCTTTTCTTTACTGACTATACATATTTGCTACTGGTAATTTGAACAGGTAAGGATTTTCCTTTATATTGAAGGCCTGGACCCATTGATGGAAGGAAAAAAGTCTCATTTGAAGCAAATCTCATCCATGGTATTATTTTTCCCATGTGAAAGCAGTGTTACCTATAGTATATGTATAACATAGAAGACAAGTGAATAATTCATGGACAGCTTATGTGGTATGTTTATTAATTATTTAGCCATTACATTCGTTGATTTAGAGGCTAAAACTTTTGCATCTGATATTTTGATTACTAGAGTTCTTAGCTGACTGTTTTTTATTTTCTTTTGTTTATTCTTATTCTGGGATTTGAGTGGCATAGAGGAAAAGTCATATGTTCCTGAGACTTTTCTAAGACATAAAACATTCTTAAGATCACGCAAATTATTTTAACCTATACAGCTAATTGCCCTCAGAGTGGTCCTTCATTTTACCCATCATTCCTAAATCAGAACACCCCACTATGATATTGTTGAATGCTTGAGGGATGGTATTTATATCCTCTCCTTTCCCATTCCCAAAACGTTCTGGTTATTAACTGATAATTTGCACATCTAGGATGGGGCGAGAAGGAAGGCACTGAAAGGAGACGTCAGTGGGGGAAAAGTGATCAGTGGAGGTGGGAGATGGTCCCTAAGGTGCATGAAGTAGCTAGAGGAAAGAAGAGGAATGCCAGTGTGTTGGCTAGTTCTGTTGCAGTTGCTGCTGGGTTTCTACCACTCTCTCAGAACTGCTTCAGGAACCTTCATTTTCAAACAGCAGTTTTTAATTATTTTACTTGTCTTGCTACATATTTGCCTGCCTGACTGTAACTGGATGATTTTATATAATTTACTTTCTTAGGGTCAAGAAATTGGAGCATGGCTATGAGAAATGGAAACAATGACTTTGTGGTTCTGAGCAATGGCAGCATTGCAACCAGTGCTACCAACCCAAGTGTCCTCACCCCCTGTGATGGAGACCTTGCAGCCCCACAGCTCACACCCAAAGAAGCAACAAGAACAAAAGTGAGTCCAAATGGATGCCTGCAACTTAATGGCACAATTAAATCATCCTTTCTGCCTTTAGACAACCAAAGAACACCTCAGATGTTATCCCAATGCTGCCATCCTTGCCCATACCATCACCCTTTGACTAGCCATAATAGTCACCAAGAGTGCCATCCTGAGGCTGGCCCTGCAGCACCCTCTGCTTTGGCCTCGTGTTGCATGCAGCCACACTCCGAGTATTCTGCATCTCTTTGTCCACATCATTCACCTGTGTATCAGACTGCGTGCTGTCTTCAGCCCTCTCCATCCTTCTGCCTGCATCATCCGTGGCCTGACCATTTCCAGCATCAGCCTGTGCAACAGCACATAGCCAACATAAGGTGAGTCGTCTGAAAGTTTTGCTGGCCTTTGGCATTCAACTAATTGAATGTGGATGTGACTGCTTGTGTTTATTTCTCCAAAAGGAGAAGAGAAAAATATGTCAGGGAAAGAAAACTTATGAAAATGCATATTTTGGGGATTGTGTGAAGCCAACTACAATGCAAATGAAATAATATAGTATTTCTATTTTATTCGTTGATTTCTTAGTCAGATCTTCCCTCTTTAGGTAGATAAAGCTACCTAAATAGGAGTCCTTTATTTGCTGTTACTCATAGTGATCACCTTTATGAAAAAGAAGTACAAAACCACTTGCTTCCTTATGCTTCCTTATAGCTGTGCTCACAATTTCTGTTCATATGGTTTGGGTGACTATGTTGAGATCAGGTGAAAGCAAACATTCCTTTTATAGCAGATGAAACCTATAAATCTGTAGCACAGGACTTTTAAAAATATTGTTTGTAAATCATTTTTAGATCTGGTAGATTGAAAAGTACTAGAAAAATCTACATAATTGCCAGTCCTTATCCCCATCTAGCCCATAATTTCTCTGTGGGATTCAGCTCTTTTTCCCATGGGTAAGTTAAGTCTCATTCAATGCAGGTGAGCAATGGTAATATATTTTATAAAATACTAAGTACTTTGTAGAGACCAAATATTATTTTACATTTTTAGGTAATAAAAAATTTTAAATTAGCCAGAAAGAGAGCATTCTCTTTTTAGAATTAGGATACAACTTACACACAGGGAAATGAACAGATCTTAACTATTCAGTTTGATCAGTGTTGACAAATGTATACGTAAGTGTAATCTACACCTTGGTCTGATGCAGAAAATTTCTGTCACCCCAGAAAATTTCCTCATGCTCCTTCTCAGTTATTTCCACTCTCTTTACCAGAAGCAATCACTATATTGAATTCTATTACCAAAGATTTGTTTTGCCTGCTCCTAAAACTTCATATAAATGGAATCATACAATATGTACTCTTTTGTGTTTGGCAATTCAGCATAACGTTTTTGAGATTTATCTAATTATTGCATGTGTTAGTTTATCTTTGTATTGCTGAATAGTAATCCACTGTATGCATGTAACAAATTCACTTTGCATTAAAGAGTCAGACACAAATAGGGATTAAGTGATAAATACTTTTCACTTTTATCAGGTTTTGAGCATTAGAGATTATCTGGTTTTACTCTTTTAAAGAGAGGAAGAGAAAAGTGGGAGAAAAAGGGAAAGAAGGTGGGGAGGGGGAAAGGGAGGAGAGCCCTTTGCAGCATGTTTCTACAGTTTTGAATACATTTTCCATATTGGATTTAAGTGTCTTTTAATTGAGAGATTCACCAAATTCACCAGAGCCATTTCTTAGAAGATTTATTCTCACAGCATTGTGCTACATGGCCAGTTATAGACTCGTTCCATTTTGAATCAAACTGTATAAATAGTTGATTTTAAAATTATATAATCATAAATAGTGATGTTTTTGAACCATAAATTATATGGTTGTAGAGTGTAAGATGAGATATATAGTTCTACATTTTGATTGATCCTTCCTTTAAAAAAATGTCACAGATTAAAGCTACAGGCAAATAACCAATTCTTTCAATATGGCAGAATGTGCCAAGATTTTCAGGATTTTGACTTAGCATCTCTCAATGATCTAATTCAAAAGAAATGTAAGCCTTATGTGCACTTTAGATAGAGTGGCACCAAAAACAGACTGTGAGGTGGTTGGAGGAGCTTGTCACTGCCCTTGGCTGTGGGGTCATTACTGGCACCGAGGCTTTAGCAGTCATGGAGAACTCAGTTCAGATCCTGCATGATTACTGGATTCCTATCCCTGTAGGATCTGCCTTGGATGCTAGAGAGAAAGAACGATGAAAAGCTGACCACCTTCCGGAACAAGAGTATGTTATTGAAAAGGAAATTGAGACCCAACAAAGAAGTTACCTGGAAGTAAATGCTGGGTCTGAATTACTGAACACTCACATTTTAAATGTCATGAGAGAAAGAAAAACACTTTCATTATTCAGTTTGAAAAAAAAAAAAACCCTAATTTTAAAAATACCATATTTGTCTATCAAGAAAAATTATAGAATAGTATGAAAGAATGCTAAAGTAGAATAGTATGAAGGAAATTTTTCATGTTTAGAATTTTATCTTAAAAATTTGAGCCTTTGTTTAACTATTTGTAACAGACATGGAATATTTTAAAGATACCTTCAAGGAACAGTATGTGTCTAGTTGTGTCTGTTACATACTTTATTGTGCTTCAATAATTATATTACTTCCCTATTTCCTACATTTATTTCTATAATCTACAATATTCACTGAATACTTACATGTGCCAGGCACAAGAATGTAATTGCAAACAAGTCGAGACTTCAGTTTTGCCTTTATAGAGATATAAGCTAGTAGGATGGGAGACAGTAGAGCAAACAGGCCGGTACAATATTGTGATGAGTACAACAAAGAAGGAGCACAAAGGGCTGAAGATGAATAGAAGTCACAAATGGAGAGAGCACAGAGGGGCTGCTTTGCAGATAGTGGGAACAGTTATGCAAAGATTTACAAGGTAGTGTGCGCTCAGTTCCAGCACAGTTCTATATGGCTGAACCCTGATGGAAGAGACTAGTAGCAAGAGGAGAGGTAGACTGGGACCAAATCCTGAAGGGCATTTTAACCACGTTCAGGGGATCACGAGACATTATCCTGAGGCCAATGAGCAGCCACTATGGATTCCCATTTCCCTCCCTCTCCCCTTTAGTACAGTAGGTTCTCTTTTATCCCCTCTTGATTTTTACGCTCGAATAAATCTTTCTAAAAGATTCGTAGTATCAGTCATCTCTATGTGTGCTTTTTTCTTTATAAAATTCTCTTTTAATCTTTTGATTGATAGAATTAAGATCATTGCAAGGATCATATTTAACATGTCCTGTTTTAATCACTTATTGCCAAATATTATGTATAATAGCTTAAATAGATTTCATTTTAAAGCTTCAGGCTTTTTTATCTGTAGATTTCCTATCCTCACGCATGTTGCTCAGCCGTTAATTAATATGGCTAATTGTAAACTCTAAGGAATTAAAAAGGGCAGAAAGTAGTGTCTTCTTTCCATGAGGCAAGGCCTGTACCAACAAGTCCTAAACCTAGCTGATCATCAGAATCACTTAGGGAGTTAAACAGTAAGTATAATAATAATAAAACATTTCTTTTACAGTAGAAACAATAAAGAACTCTAAGAATTGAGAGGTGGGAAGGATCCCTGTATGTTAGTGACGTTAGAGACAGTCTGGCTGAGAAGGATAGAATATGAGTGGCCCTTGAAGGATGGCTAGGAATTAATAAAGAGACTGGAGGAGACAGAGTGTAGAAGGTGGAGGAAAGTCGTAAGGGGAAGGCTTGCAAAAATAAAGGCATATTTAAGAAAAGGTAATGAGAACAGGACTGCTAGAGTGCAAGATCATTCGGGGTGTCATGAGAGATAGCTTTTCTGATTCTACATCCAGTCAATCTACACAGTCCAGTTGTCTAAAAGCCTGCATGGTGATGATCTACTCTTTATCCTCCAGAGAGCTGGAAAACACCTCTCAGCAGCCAGTCGCGTTCCATGTGTGCTGGTCGAAAGAGGTTTTGAATTGCTCATTTGGGATCTTCTTATTGCCTTATTAAAGTGAAAGGGTAATGGTGTTACTGCACAATTAATAAGGATTTCTGCACCCAAAAATAGCATACAAGAGTTCTAGTCTAAACTGTACTTACCTTTTAATTTGGTGTTGCAAAGAAATGTTCTTTATTGTAACAGAGGATTCCATAATTGATACTTGGCAATGCCACAGACTCATTATCAGGATAAGGAACTTGTGACATTTTGGGGTACCTGCCAACTGCATTTTTATTTCTCTGTACGTAATTTCATAGACAGATGGTCACTTCGAAAGTTTCCTGTGGCACACTAGAGGAATTAGAGTTAAGAATGCTTGTCAGAGAGTGGACTGTGGAACTGTAGCACTAGCTTAGCTCCTTAAATGTTAGCTAAACATGGTCCTTGCTGTGCCATACATGATGGCTGTATAATTTTTGTGACCTATATTCCTTTTCTCCTTCAGTTCTTTATTCATTTTCTAATTTCTGACTCACTTCTCTCAGAGGTTTTATTTTTATTTCTCCTTAGCATATTAGTTATTTACTGTGAAGGGATCTCTTTTTCTTAAAGTGTAAGACATGAGAATTCTTGTGTTACATTAAAAGAGATAGAATCTACCACTTGAACTCTTGTTCTTTTGTATATGTTGTATCATAACCTCTAGGGGTAAAGTTACAGGTCTAAGCATCATGTCCCAAAGTGCCTTACTTCACAGCACCTGGCCTACAGTGATACACCCTTTCCCCTTTTCTTAGCCCTGGTGATTGTTATTTTATTTAGCCAGGAAATTTGAACCAAAAATATCACTGTGAACACCTCGTCAGCATTGTGGCACAAACCTGGGTATTGACACAGATCCCAGAGTCTGAAATCACCCAGAGTCAATTTAAATGTTTCTCTAAGATGTTGGAGCAATGAATGGAGAAATTTAAGGTTAGTTATTCACTTATTTAGCAAGTACTTAATAAGCATTTACTAAATATTAGGAGCTAGAGCAGAGGTGAAAACTGCAAGCCTGCTTCCCAGCTTCAAAGACGAGCTAATGTGGACAAGGTAAGACACTTAGATTTCAGCATAGGCTGACCACAGGTAGATTGTCGTCTTTGATCAGTAAGTATTTACTGAATAGCTGTTGTATTCTCTGGAGCTTTTGCTGTATTCTCTGGACCAGTGCTTTTTCACAGGCATTGGCCAGTTTTATATATTAATATAAAAGAGAACCAGACTATGCAACTTTACAGATTCATATTCCTTTCTTTTCATCCCTTGCCATTGAAAGATTGCTAGTAGCAAAATAATCATTTGTCTTTATTTCTTGATATAAACTATTACCATTTCAGGACTGCTGGACAGGTGTCTTTTGCAAGAAGACTGCATTTTTTAGAACTTTGCTGTTCTGTAGGCACCAATAAAATTAAAAATTCAGTATTTTGGTCACACAAGCCACATTTCAGGTACTCAGTAGGAACATGCAGCTAGAGGCTACCATATTGGCCAGCACAGATGTAGGACATTTCCATCATTGCAGAAAGTTTTATTGGACAGAATTACTTTCTTGGGTCTGTTAAAGCAACTGAGATCCTTTTTCAATGTCCCTGGCACCAAATGGAACTACTATGATGTAGAGTAACAGCAATATTTGATAGTGAATACCCTTTTTGTCAACATAATTCTAGTTAAATGGGGTTTGATTGCTTGTATTTTGTTTACTACATAACAGAGAAATGACAAAAGACAAAATCCCTTTTCTTCAAAAAGCTGAAGGACTGAAAGCCTTAGATTAGAAAAAAATTGTATAGCAGGTAGGTAGTATCCTTCAGAATTTTCTAGAGGCCACAGTTAAGATTCCACAAAGTCTACTGCACATCATTATTTGGATCAATCTGAAGGCAAAGGTATCATCTTATTGGTTTGTAGTTGGCTGGGCTTTTTATATCTAAAATACAAATGTAAAAACATTGTTTTTCTCAAGTGTAGGTAAGTACAGCTAGCTGGCCTCTAGAAGCAGTCATCAGTGCTACGTTGTAAATCTCATTTTTCTTTTCTCAATCCCTCTCTCTTTTCCTCACTGCACAACATGAAGTAGTAAACGCATACGCTTTGGAAGACATACACTGCATTTGAATCCTGGCTCTGCCATTTGATAGCCTTGTGGTCTTAGGTAAATATTTAATCTGTCTGAGCCTTAGTTTCCATCTCTGTAAAAATGGGAGTAACAGTAGCTATTTTGCACTTAGCACAGTGCCTGACACCAAATATGAGTTCCCCTTCTCTCTCCATTCTTGTTCCTTTCATTTTCTTCTCATAAGTTTTTTTGTTGTTGTTCTTTGGTGCCTGTGCTTAATCCTGTTGGTATTGTTTCCGAAAGAAAGCTGTTACTGAGTCCTGGTTTAAACAAATACATGATGTATTCCTTTTCATTCTTATTTATAAATTACATACTTCACACCGTCAACCTATAGAAGGAACAGGTTTGGAAAGATGGTCACTAATTTGCCTTGTAGAGAAGGAAAAGGGGTTGTTGAGAATAAATGGGCCCCTGCAGCCCCAAAGAGCCAGAACCTTAATACTTTATAATAGTTATGTAATCTGATTATTATAGTTTATTTTAGAAGAAATCTGGTAAGATTTAATTTTGATTTCGCTGAAACCAAGGTTTATTTTTACATTCCTTAAAGTAGTCAAATTAACTTTTTAAAAAGCGATAATGTTTATAAAATTTAAAATGTTCCAAGCTTGCTTGCCAAAATAAGTCGGTTTGGCAGTCAGATTGAGGGAAAGCCTATTTTATTAGTAGGACTTCTTTAGAGAGTTTTCCTTTATATTATAAACGAACAGATTTTAGAGTGTGCTATGCCTCATGGAATGCATTGCACAGTCTTTAATACATTTCAGAACATGAGTCTTGGTCATCTTGTACCTTAATAATAAATGTCAGGAAACAATGCCCTCTTTATTTTATAAAATTAATTAACATAACATTTTGGAATGAAGCAAATATATTCTTTAATTTCCCCCTTTTCATATTCCTGCTAGTTGTTTAGCAGATACTAGTGAATGAAGAAAAAGAAAAGTTCAAGTTTTCTTTTTTGGTTAAAAAAAAGTTTTAGAAGGCTGTAAAGTATTTGGCAAAAGGGAGACTTTTTAAAAAGACATTGTTATGGATCAGTTACATTTCTAATTCCAGGAAAAAGGCAATTGTATCTACTGCATCTTCTTGCCAAACTTAAGTGAATTGTTAGGTGTAATTTAGAAGAATTTATAGAACTTAGCATTTAAAGGATAATTTTGATTGCTGTAATATTTTGTGTTCTTTTTAGCAAAATTGACTCCACAAAACTACATTTTTTTTTTAACACAAACCAGATAGTCAACTGATTGCTTCGTATTTTGGAGTTTAAAATATAGCCTAGTGCCTGGGGCCTATTCAGAGCTAAATAAATATTTGTTGAATAAATGAATGATTACAAAAAATATTTCTCAAGACTTTTTTGTCAGATATTCACAAAACTTAAATAAAAACCTCATGAAGTTAGATTGGTCACTCCATCAAACAGCTTATAGCCCAGTAGGAGAGGGATGTTGCTGGCAAAAGTAACTCACTTTCTGAGACCAAAATCAGAGTGTAGGGGTTGTATGAGTCCTAAAGAGGGAGATGGGATCATAGGAGAGCTGAGGGAAAGTGTCATGGGAGATGGGAGGGGCTTTTCATAAATGGACGAGAGTTCAACTGCCTAAAATACAGAAACAGGGGGCCTGGAGGAACCAGGGGCGGAGGTAAGGGTGAGGGGTCAACGCCAGCAATCTCCTTTGGAGAAGGGCCAGAGAGGCATCACAATGTCCTACAGTAGGTCCGAGAAGGTTGCTTCCCTGAAAAGAGGGGAAGCTTCTGAATGTTGTGCAGTCATCATAAAGCATTTATTAAGTACAAACAGTCCCCAGCTTACAATGGGTGGACTGAACAGTTTTCCAGCTTTGCAATGGTCTGAAAGCAATAACATTCAGTGGAAAACTATACTTCAGATTTTGAATCTTGATCTTTTCCCGGGCTAAGAGAAATTGATGACCTTGTCCCTGTAGCATCCGCATCATCCAACAATTAATTTTAGTTCAATGCTTCAAACATTCTCCAGGCCCAGTGTGCTTTTAGCTGTGTAAGTTAATGGTGAGTACCTATACAGCCATTCTGTTTTTCACTTTTAGTACAATATTCAATAAATTACATGAGATATTCAACACTTTATTATAAAATAGGCTTTGCGTTAAATGCTTTTGCCCAACTGTAGGCTATTGTAAGTATTCTGAGTATGTTTATGGTAGGCGACGCTAAGCTATGATGTTCTGTAGGTTAGGTGTATTAAATGCATTTTGGACTTAACAATATTTTCAGCTTACGATGGGTTTATTGGGACGTGGCCCCATTGTGAGTTGAGGGTCATCTGCATCTAACTACCTTTATATGCAGTAATTGTATAGTTTTGATACCTTTGATTCACAGATACTGCCCTAAGTTTGTTAAACTATTTTTTTTTTTTGTATCGCTACGTATCTCAAGGGCCTAGCAAGGTGCCTGGCATTTGATAGACTCTCTGAAATTAATTATTGAATGAACTGAATAGATAATTGAGTGTCAAATGAATGTCAATCAAGTCCTTCTTATGTAGAGCTTGATTTTATGATGTGATAATTTGATCACGAAAATCAGACACCACTAGTCTAACATAGATATCTCCTAGATAGTGGGAGAAGGTTTAAAAGGCTTTGTTTCCTTACAAGTACTGTTTTATTATCGTTGTTTGAGTCTATCTTTGGGGATACCTCCTCCTGTGCTTTAATTCTCCTTACTCCAAACGCATTGGTTTCTGACTTTTAAAAAATTTATAGCCTTGTTGGTGTAGAAAAAGAGAATAAAACGTAGGTGTGCGGTCTACTACTGCACAGCTATTGAGCTTCTTTTATATTTGATTTCTGGAGCCCCTTTGAAGGGAAGGACAGGAGGGGTGAGGAGACTGGGTGCCCTAGGGAGAGCCAGCCTGGAAATAACCTTTGTGTTTGCTCAACTCCATGCCCCTCCTACCCTCCCCCCCAAATATTTGCAAATCTAGTGTAAGTGACTTACAAGCAATCAGTAGATTATAAAACTGGTGGATGAACCCTGAATTACTGAATAAGAATTTGGACTTTTCTTTGTTCTTATGTATTTTTTGAATTTAGAAAGCAAAATAAGGCCAGGCGCCATGGCTCTCGCCTGTAATCCTAGCACTCTGGGAGGCTGAGGCGGGAGGATTGCTTGAGCTCAGGAGTTTGAGGTTGCTGTGAGCTAGGCTGACGCCATGGCACTTTAGCCCGGGCAACACAGTGAGACTCTGTCTCAAAAAAAAAAAGAAAGCAGAATAAAATGTAAGAGTCTAAGACCAAATTTGATGCCTTATTCTATGTGAATTTGCTGAGTTGTTTGGTTTAGTTAAATCAATTTCTTTTTCCCATTTAAATGGTACCAGGCTCTGATAGTTAGCAATAGTTTAAAATTCAAGCATGATGCTTCTTACAGGAATGTAAGCAATTTATTGTTTCTCAGCACTATTTTGTTGTGTCTGGTAAGAAACAAGAATGGACAGTTAGCGTATTTGTTCCTTTGGCCCCTGCGTGTATGTCCATGGCCACGTGTGCCGGCACCTCGCCTTCCTAAAACGCTGCTTCCGTTGTGTCACTCGTCCACAGAAACCTTCCACAGTGTCCTCAGATTCCTTGACCTGGCATTGGAAGTTTCCCTTAAGGGATGGAGTGTGTTTTGTGGGGGAGAGAAGGGTAGTTCAGGGAGGAGTCTTCTAGGCCTGGACAGGAGCAGATTTTTTTCCCTGCACTTTATTAGAAGTTTGGACAGAAATCTGATTAATCATGCTGTTTCTTTGTTTCCACTTACATATAATGGGGTGATAATTTTTTGGTCCCAGCCAATGCTACATATTCTGGGTCTTTGTTTTTTAAATATTAGTCTGGAACTTTTTTTTTTTTTTTTTTTGCTGTCATCTGAGGCCTACTGTATAGGCTACCAGAAACTAAAACTACTCCATTATGAAAGAATCCCTACTAAGGATTTATTTAACTGTGTTATTTAGTTGTTAAAATGTTTCCCTCTAATGCATAAACTCTACACTGAGCTCCAAATTGCATTGATTTTTTTTTTTTTCCACTTCTTTACACTTGACCTCCTTCTCCCAAAGCTTAAAATTCTCAGTGAGCAACATCAATGTCTGGTGACTGTTTTGGCTTGAGTATTGTAGATTTCATTCCAGTATTCCATGCTCTTAAATTAGTTAAGTTTAATAAGATTTTTCTGGCTTTCTTATGGGCTTTTCTTGGATCTCTTATTAGTGATTATGATTCATATCTTATTAAGAAAACGATATATTATACTCTCATTAAGCATGTTTTGTATAGGGCTCACAGCAACAATCTGCCATAGAAAGGCTTGAGTTTAAGGGTAAGTACTTCATAATTTAGTGTAACTTTAAAATGTAACACATGGGGCTGTTTGCTTTATAACCTCCTACTAAACCATGCAAGTTGAACTTCATGGGCTGAGGGAAGAGTATTTCTTTTTAACCAAAACTACTTTTCAACCATTTAAAAATATTTTTAATTATCCAATTATCCTTTTCAGAATTCTAATTGCTTTACACTATTTTCTTTACTGTCGGGGAGAAAAAAACATTCTTAGATTCCTCTTTTGAGGTGTGCATTGTACAGGACCAAAGCCCTGTGGCATTTTGACCTTTAGTACTGCCCCTCCTCGCTCCGCCTGGTAAGTGGCAGAGACAAAATGTGTTCGAAAAACAATTTCCCATGCCCTGTTTCCCTCACCTTTCAACAAACAGCAGAATGGCCGCCCTTTAACTAGTGATATGCTAGGCCTTGGAACTCGTCTTAAGAAGAAATAATTAATTAATAAGGAGGAAATGACACCCTAGACCTCTTCCCCATTCCCCCTCAGTTTTGTATAGCACAGTTCCTTTCTTGTGGATTAACAAACAGCATCATTCTTGCTTGCTACTTGAGACCAGACTATACTAAGAGAAAAGTTTCTTTTTAACCTAAATTGGAACTGAAGCTGTTACATGGAAGTCTGATTTGTTCCAGTTTATGAGATTTTGAATTTGTGCTTGGATGGGACAGGCGGAGACCAAGTACATTATGCACAAAACATAAATATATTTTTTGTGGGGGCAGGCATCACGTAGAAATGCCTTTATGGATTACCGGGCTCGGTCACTAATTGAGATAACTGCTAAGCAGATCCAGTGAGTGTTAGGTTTTTCTCTGTAGCATTTCCATTAGATAGATGTGCTTAAGTATCAGAGTTTTTTGGATTTTTTTGCCAGAAAATTTTGATTGAGTTGGTATGGGGAATTAAAATTTATACACACTGCACATTTCTGTCATTGTTCGCTGCAGTCTTTTGTCACTTCTTCTCAGCAGTATTCTTAATGTCTCCAGGGGAAAATTTGCGAATTATTTGATAGCTAAATTGGAGGTAAGTTATTTTTTAGCTAATAGCCATTGAATGCTTAAGTGGGCTTTAAAATAGAAGTCAAAGACAGAAAAGGAAATTCAGCAGTAGGATTGCCCATAATCCATAGACACTTCAGCAGCCAATTTAGTCATTTTGAAACATATGCTTTATTGTCTCCCTTAGACTGACATAGTCCTGTCTCTTATAAGAGAATATAAATTTGTATATTTAAAGTGTAGATATTCATTATTGAAGGTTGGAACAGTTACAATTAGGGGTTTAGACATATCTTAATAGAGATAAATTCAGCATGGTTTTAAATAGATTTTATATTGCACAGTTTAGAAATTAAATAATTTATTTTTCCTTAGTTAAAATAACCTAATACACTCTGTTTAAAAATCATGATTTAAAAGAAAAGCAGTTCTTCATCATTGTGAATTAAGTCTACAAAATTTAAATTATATTATAGAATATACTTAATCAGCATATTATACATGTTCCTTTAAGGTTTCAAAATGGAAAGAGATGAACATTTTTAAGTGGCATATGTCTTCTTCTTTCACTCACAGATATATAGGCTTTTTATGGAAATTAATCAGCCACAAATGGCTTCCGTGTTAATGGTATACTTGGCTATATATGGTCATATAAGCAATTGAGAATATTTAGTTTTTCATCAAAATTGTAATTTAGGTAACATTGAATTATGTTTTATTCTATCATATGAGTATCTCCTTTACATAATTTGTAATTTTTATAACAAAATTACCTTTCTAAGAATTTTGATAATAAATGCAATCATTACTAAGAATAATTCTAAAATATTCCACAATTATGAATAATGGTCTCTGAGTATAAAGAATTTTTTAAAATTGTGACATGGAACTTGATAATGTTCTAAATTTTTATTGTTGGTAAACAGAATTGACTGTAATGGCATAAAATTGCAATTAAATTTATAATAACAGTGTTAATGATTTTATTGAACCCTTATTATGCTCCAGGCTTTGTGCTATATTTTACATGCATTCTCTGATTTAATCCTGTAAACCAGCCCAAGGAATTCATGCCATTATTGTCATCTCCATTTTATAGCTGAAGAAACTAAGGTTTAAAAAATTAAATAATTTTTAAAAGATTAATTAAATAGTTAATAGTAAGTGGCAGAACCTGGAATTGAGTCTAGGTCTGTCTGATTTTGAAGCTTTTCTCTTAATCAACTCTATGCTGCTCAAACATAAAAGAATGGATTTTTTTATATGAATTTTTTTTTTAGTTTCAGCAGTAAGTCAAAAAACAGTTATTGAGTACTTACTGTGTATTAGGCACTGTGCAGGTTCATTCTTGAGGTCATAGAACTGAAATCGCACAGGTCACAGATCACACAAATCATCATGAGGTCACAGATGGTGTGTCTCAGGCTAATGAGGCTAATGATCTAATCATTTTTAGATCATAAAAACAACGTATTCACAGTGCCACCTTGCACAGACCCTGAAGAAGAGTTCTGCCTCATTTCTCCAACCTGTTGATACCACATTGGTACTGTGCTTAGACACCTTACCTGGTGCAGGATGCACAGTGAGTTCTTGGAAATGCCAGTAGCAATTGGAGGAATTGTTTAAACCAAATTCTCTAGTTTAAATGTTCACACTGTGCTGTCATCTTTAGGATTTTTGATGCCTTTGTTCAAGCTCACAGGCTACCAAACCCTGCTCACTTTAAGAGGATGGAAATTGTGCAGACCTTACTCATTCTGATTTCCTGCGTCTGGCATAACTCAGTCCTCACTAACTTCCTAGCATTCATCCCTCAATAGCTTTTTTCACTTACTTCCCTACCTCTAGTTTACTCAAACCAGAGTTTACACTCTTAGCCATACATGGGCAGCATCATCTACTACATTATGAAAATAATTGAAGCTTTTGCTACAGTATAGCATAGTGGTTGAGAGTGTAGGCTCTAGAGTAGGCTGCCTGGGTTCGAATCCTGCCTCTTTAGCTGTTTGAGTTTGGGTGACTTACTTAACCTCTCTGTGCCTCAGTTCCTCATCTATGAAATGTATAACCACTTCATAGAGTTGTTTTAAGAATTTTAAAATGTTTTAATATATATCAAGTGCTTAGGGCAGTGTTTGGCACATAGTAAAGTCTGTAGATGTTGAGTATTATTATTTTTAATATCTTATTGTCCTTAATACCTTTACTTTTCGTGGTCTCTTTTCTTTTTAGTGCCCCACACTACCGTCGCTGCTCTTACTACCATCACTACTTTCCTGGCAATGCCAGGTCAGTGCCCTCTTTGACAAACTCAGCTATTTCATCTCTTATTTAGTTCTGTAACACGTAATACCTGTTTACCGCCCCTTCTTAAACTGTTTTCGTTTTTGCATTCCGTAACCTTCCGCTTTTCTGTCGTCTTATCCTATGCACCGTGACCATTTCCGCCTTCGTTCGCCCTTGATGTAGCCTGCTCTTCCACACCTGCCTGTGACCGTCGTTTCTATAGCACCTCACTCACTGTTTTTCTTGTCCCCTGTCAACTTTTAAAAATTTCAGATCTCCATTTCCTGCCCTGTTTCTCACTGTTATGGTTATGTCTGTATTCACAATAGCCTGTAGATCATCTTCATTTAAATATTCTGTTAAAGTAGCAGAGTTAAAAATTATACTTCGTAATCTTTAAAATGAAACACGTCTCTGTTAATTACATTTAAGTAAGCATAGCCACTTATTGTAACTAGATATTGTTGACTTGAGCAAGATCTCGAACTTTGGAAGAAACTAAGACGTAGGGAAGCAGAATAGTATGGATTTTTTCAAAGTAATCTATTCAAAAGTGACATAATGACATATATTAATAACAGTACCTGAAGTAGTTTTGTTATAGATCAGTGAAGCTTTGTTGTTCATCAGAGGCCTTCTATAGAAAATCGAAGATCTATACTTTAAAAGTCACTTGAACAGATATTTCTAACACTTAAAGAGAAAAGATCAATTAAATCTCATTTAGGAGTCACTTATTGAAAATATTACCTGGACTTCATTTTTATGTATTTTTCTAAACTTGAGGTACCTGAATTTTAACTATCTGTAGTTCTACTTAAACTTTTATCTTTGACTGTCCTAAAAAAGGTGATCCTGGCTGGACATGGTGGCTCATGCCTATAATCCCAGCACTTCAAGAGGGCAAGGTGGAGGATCACCTAAGGCCAGGAGTTTGAGACTAGCCTGGCCAACATAGCAAGACCCCATCTCTACAAAGTATTTTAAAAATTAGCCAGGTGTTGTGTCACATGCCTGTAGTCCTAGCTACTCAGAAAGCTGAGGCAGGAGGATCACTTGAGCCCAGGAGTGCAAGGCTGCAGTGAGCTATGATGGTGCCGCTATACCCCAGCCAGGGCAGCAGAGAAAGATCTTGTCTCCAAAAAAAAAAAAAAAACGGTGATCCTTTAGGCAGAACTAATCAATGGTGATAGAAGCCTGAATTCTGATTGTCTCTGGAGTCAAGATATGATTATTGATTGGAAAGGGCACAAGTGAGCCTTTGGGCTACTAGAAAACATCTGTCTTGATCTGAGCGGTAGTTACGTGGATGTGTACCTATGTACGAATTCATCAAACTACACCTCAACCTTACGCCTTTTATTGAAGAGTTGGATGAAATTGCAATGGTTTAAAAGGAGAAGCGCTTCCCCCCCAAACCTCAAAATCATTAAGCTTCCTTTCGCCTTTTTGGTCAGTCTCTATCCACTCGGAAGGCAGGGAAAATGCTCTGTTATAAATGTTCACGTTCCTGGTATGGAGTGGGAACAAGGATAGAGGCGGGGGGCGGGAGAGGAAGACGATTTCCCTCCAGGGTTGTCATTCCCACCTCCTCATAGTAGAGTTTTTTGTTGTTGTTGATTTTTTTTTTTTTGAGACCAGGTTGCCACCTTACTGTTTATATATATTATACATATATATTTCGCCCTTGATTTGAAAATGGCAAAGTTAAGCTACATTTTTATTTCAGAATCTAAAAAGTGGAATATTTTGTGATATCATCACATTCTTGCACGTGTCTTGCCTTATTCGCCTTCCCACTTGCATCTCTGTCAGCCTTTCATCTTCCTATTTTGGCACGTAAGGGTAGACTTTGTATCTTTTATTTTTTACTGCTCAACAAGTGCTTACCGAATAGGAATGTTTAGGGTGGAGAAGAAATAACAAAAGGAATGATTTAATAATGCTGAGAAAATAAAGGGCCATCCTTAGGCAACAATTCTTAGGGAAAGCAGTAACACATCTTTTCCATCTCTGTCAAAGATGATATAATAGAAGTAAGCCAAGATTTTAGAAAGATTTAAGTTTTCCATATGGAAGAGCCAGATTTAAGGCCAGGAAGAAGGAATAGAAAGGGTGATTTGAACATTACGACAAAAGGGAGCCCTTGCATTCTACACGTGTAAACCTTTTCCCTCGCAGTACCTCAGCTTATAACATACCTCAGGCTCTGGGAAAACTTAGTACGCTCAGCGGATTTGGCATTGCATGTGAGTTTACTTTGTAAGAAATATCTATGCACAAGGAAAGCATATGGGATTCTTGCTGTAATGCTGCCCTTGGGGTTCATGCAGTGACCCATTATGAATTTGTTCTGAATGAGCCGAAAGGCTTTTGCAAGTCCCTTTAGGATCTTTGTTCTAGATTATAATTTAGCATGTATACCACGAAGAATTAAAGTTCTTACATTTGGTCTGGGGCCCATTTAATAATCTCCTCCAGTCTCTCATGGACTGGAATGGTTTTCAAGTTACAGATGCAAGAATAACATTGTAAACCCATTAGTTCTCTAAAGGGATTTAGGATTTCCTAAATGTATTCTGACCTGGGACTTGTCTATTTTGAAGCCAAAATAAAATATTTGATTCTGTGGACAGAATTGTTAGGTACATCAGTCCTACACTAGGACAAATGAAACAGACCAACACTGTAGTATGTCTAAAACTTTAATAAAATAAAACCCCATGATAACTCAGTGGGCACCTGACTTCCACCTTAGCTGCCTTTCTCAAACAGGGACAGACTAAAATTCTTTTTTTCTGACAAGCCAGAAAATGAGGAGCCTTTCAGAAATGAGGAGACAGAAAATAGATGCCCATATTCCCAGTATCCTCCTAGCTGTTTCCCAAAATCTGACTAACCAAATGGGTACCAAGTAACTGAGAGACTTCTGTTACCACTATTGTAGTCCTGGAAAGACCCGTCAATCAGAATCTGCATTCATCCCACTGATAATTAAACACAAGTGGCAGCTATTGCTAGATGCATGAAACTATAGCTGGTACCAAGACAGATTTGGACAGTTTATCCAGACCCTGGAAATTCAGTCCCCCAGCTGCACAAGTGTGCCTTGATTAGCTTGTTATTCTCTCAATAGTAGGTGCCACATATTTTGTGAAAATGAATTTTTGGATTCTACTTTTTCCCTTAAAACAGGGATTTTCCAAAGGTGATAAATGAAGCATCACAAAGTGATAGGACTTGCCTGGATTATTCAGTATGTGGAATTGGCAAAAACTAACATTTGGATCAAAGATGACTCTTTAACTGTGAAAGTAGTGATGGAAATTACAAAGGAAAGTTACAACTATTGAAAATTTTAAATACATGTCCAAAAATTCATGTTAAAAGCATACCAAAAACTAGAAAAAACATTTGCCACAATTGTGATGTTTCATAGCTTTAATAAAGAACTCTTGTAAATAAATAGGAAAAATATAAGTTAAGAGACATAGAGTAATGTACTATGATAACAATTGGGTGATATATAAATAATGGCAAATTAATGGAACATACAGCTACTAAGCATATTTTCAGAAGATTCTAATTACATGTAAAAAGCTCATAATCCAAAGTAGTAATACTTTATGCATCTAGTATGATCCTGATTGTATACATATTTAATGTGTATATTTAGACACAAAGGAAAAATACTAAAGGGAAATAGATCAAAGAGTTAGGAGGTTTTATCTGTGTAGTTAGAGTATGGGTATTTTTTTTCTTTGTAATTTTTTGCATTTTTCAGACTTTAAGAAAATGATTGTGTTAGTTTTATAATCAGAAAATAAAACCAATGTTAAAACAGAAAATTTGTCTCCTCAATAAAGCTTTGTTCCTCCTTTAAAAATTAAAGTTCATAGTTTAGAATGGACAAAACATTAAATGAAAAAACCTATTAAAGGTAAATTTTTAGAATAAAAAGATGTATATGGAAGTCTCAGGAAAAGTGCTTTTGGAGATTTTTAAGTAGCCCTCTTAACTTGAGCACTGTGTCGTGCTTGCTCATCTGGCAAACCCCATCAGACTGGTGAACTAGCTGATTCCTGAGCGCTTCTCCCGATAAGCGCCTTTGATAACCTGGCATTATTTCCTGTGGCCCGGTTCCTTCCTTGACACCCACCAGCACAGATGTGTCATTGGCATCACCAGCTGATCAGTCGGTCACGTTCATCTAAAGTGAACAGATGGGGAACTCTGCCTTGTCCTCCTTCCAGCATTTTTGAGCACTTTTTTCGTTAAACCATTTATCTAGCAACTTAAAAAATCTGTCTCTCCAGATGTTAACATAAAGAGCCAACATTATTTTTCAAAGCATTTTAAAACACTAGTTCTTACATACCTTATGAGGGGATCATTTTTACTGCCATTCACATGAAGTATTTCAACACAGAATTTTGATTAGAGAAACCTGGTTCACCAGGTTTTGCCATGCCAGAGTGTTGAAAATACTTCCCAGGAGGCTAGAATATGTGGTGATTTGAATCATCTAAAATTCCACTGGAAAATATAATAGAATTTCACAGCTGGAAAGGACCTTAGAAATAATTTAATCTAACTCTGTTCTACAGATGAGGAAATTGAAGTCAGAGAGGTTAAAACCCAAGATTAACACCGAGTTTGAAACAGGTCTTCTGATTTCTCATTGTGGTCTTTTTAATACATTATCCTCAGAATAAGTTCCTAAACGTCACATAGTATGTGGAGAACATTGGCATATATAATAGGTTTTGGAGTTGCAAATGGAATCTGTACCATTGTAAATCTAATACAATGAACTTAATGTTTTAGCTGAGTTGCCTTGTGCCAAAGTGTAATGTCACTACAGCTTGAGAACACATGTGCCTAGCTCAGTGGGGCTTTCCTCATTTTTCTTCAGAAAATTCTCATTTTTCCTTAGTTTCATTCTTTTAAGTTTAGTTGATGGTTTTTCTTTCGTTAATCTCAGACTTTGGATGAAGAGAGAACCCTTTCTTTATTTTTTATTTTTATTATTTTTTAATTTCAAAGTATTAAGGGGTACAAATGATTTTGGTTACATGAATTGCTTTTGTAATATTATAAGTACATCCATCACCAAATAGTGTTCACTGTACCTGTTAGGTAGGTTTACGCCCATTCCCTCTTCCTCCCTTCCCGCTGCTTGGCTTCCACTGAATTTTATTTTCCTCTGTGCACACTTGTGCTCACTGGTTAGTTCCAATTTAATAGTGAGTACATGTGGTGGCAGTTTTTTTTATACTTTAGATACTTCACTTAGGATGATGGTCTCTAGTTCAATCCAAATTGTTGCAAAAGGCATTAATTCGTCCTTTTTATGCCTGGGGAGTACTCCATGGTATACATATACCACATTTTGTTAATCCACTCATGAATTGATGGACACCTGAGTTGTTTCCACATCTTTGCAGTTGTGACTTGTGCTGCAGTAAACATTTGAGTGCAGGTGTCTTTTTGATAAAATGACTTCTTTTCCTTTGGGTAAATACCCGGTAGTGGGATTGCTTGATCATATAGTAGATCTACTTTAATTCTCTAAGGAATCTCCGTACTGTTTTCCATACAGATTGTACTAATTTGCAGTCCCACCAACAGTGTATGAGCATTCCTTTCTTTCTGCATCCAGACAAGCATCTATTGTTTTGGGACTTTTTAATAAAAGCCATTCTAAGAGGGATAAGGTGATATCTCACTGGTTTTATAATAATTTGCATTTCCCTGATGATGATTAGTAATACTAAGCATTTTTTCATATGTTTATTGGCCTTTTGTCTATCTTCTTTTGAAAAGCTTCTGTTCATGTCTTTTGTCTAGTTTTTAATGGGGTTGTTTTTTCTTGCTAATTTGCTTGAGTTTTTTATAGATTCTGGTCATTAGCCCTGTATTGGATGTATAGCTTCCAAATATTTTCTCCCATTTTGTATGTTGTCTGTTTCCTTTGTTGATTATTTCCTTAGCTGTACAGAAGCTTTTTAATTCCATCAGGTCCCATTTATTTACTTCTGTCGTTGCTGTAATTGCCATTGGGATTTTAGTCATAAATTCTTTGCCTAGGCTGATATCTAGAAGATGTTTTCCTACATTTTCTTCTAGAATTTTTATGGTGTCGTGCCTTACACTTAAGATTTTTTGTCCATCTTCAATTAACTTTTATGAATGGTGAGAGATGTGGATCTTGTTTAATTCTTCTGCATGTGACTATCCAATTTTCCCAGCAGCATTTACTGAATAGAGCTTCTTTTCCCCAGCATATATTGCTGTCTGCTTTGTCAAAGATCACTTGGCCGTATGTGGATGGTTTTATATAGGGGTTCTCTGTTCTGTTTCATTGATCTATGTCTCTATTTTTGTGCCAGTACCATGCTGTTTTGGTTACCATAGCCTTGTAGTATAGTTTGAAATCTGGTAGTGTGATGCTTCCAGATTTGTTCTTTTTGCTTAAGATTACTTTGTCTATTCAGGCTCTTTTCTGGTTCCAAAGGAAGTATACATTTATTTTTTCTAGATCTGTGAAATATGATGTTGGTATTTTGATGGGGATTATGTTCAATCTGCAAATCACTTTGGGTAGTATGGACATTTTAACAATGTTGATTCTATTGATCCATGAGCAAGAGAGGTCTTTCCATTTGTTTGTGTCATCTGTGATTTCTTTCCTTAGTGTTTCATAAAGATTTTTCACCTCCTTGGTTAAGTATATTCCTAGTTATTTTATTTTCTTTGTAGCTATTGTGAGTGGTATTGAGTCTTTGATTGGACTCTCAGCTTGACTGTTATTGATATATAGAAATATTACTGATTCGTGTACATTGATTTAGTAACCTGAGACTTTGCTGAATTTGTTTATCAATTCCAGGAGTCTCTTGGTGGAATCTTCGGGGTTTTCTAAATATAAGATCAAATCATCAGTGAAAAGTGATAGTTTGACCTCCTCTTTTCCAATTTGGATACCCTTTATATCTTTTTCTTGCCTGATTGCTTTGGCTAGGACTTCCAGCACTATGTTGAATAGAAGTGGTAACAGTGGACACCGTTGTCTTATTCCAGTTCTTAGGTTGAATGCTTTCAACTTTTCCCCTTCAGTATGATGTTGGCTATGGTTTTGTCATATATGGCTTTTATAATTCTCAGATATGTTTCCTTCTGTGCTTAGATTGTTGAGGGTTTTTAACATGAAAGGATATTGTCTTTTGTCAAATGCTCTTTCTGCATCTATTGACATGATCATATGGTCTTTGTTTTTGCTTCTGTTTATGTAGTGAATCACATTTGATTTATATGTTGAACTATCCTTGCATCCCTGGAATAAAACCCACTTGGTCATTTTTTGATGTGTTATTGAATTTGGTTTGCTAGTATTAATATTTTATTGAGGATTTTTGCATCTATATTCATAAAGGATGAAGTTTTCTTTTTTTCTGTAGTTTTCTTTTTTTGTTGTGTCCTTTCCTGGCTTTAGTATCAAGGTAATACTGGCTTCACAGAGTGAGTTGGGGAGGATTCCCTTCTTCTCAATGTTATGGAATAATTTCTGCAATATGGGTACCAACTCTTCTTTGGAGGTCTGGTAAAATTCGGCTGTGAATCGTCTGGTCCAGGGCTTTTTTTGTTGGAAGATTTTTTTATTAATGCTTTGATCTCACTGCTCGTTACTGGTCTGATCAGGAATTCTATTTCTTCCTGACTGAGCCTTGGTAGGTTGTGTGTTTCCAGGAATTTGTTCATTTCTTCTACATGTTCAAGTTTATGTGCATAGGGATTTTCATAGTATTTACAGATGATATTTTATATTTCTGTGGTATGAGTTGTAATATCTCCTTTATCATTTCTGATTGAGCTTATCCTTTCTCTTCTTTTCCTGGTTAATCTAGCAAGAGGTCTATCAGGTTTGTTTATCTTTTCAAAGAACCAACTTTTTGTTTCATTGATCCTTTGTATTTTTTTTTTGTTTTCCATTTCATTTAGTTGTGTTCTGACCTTAGTTATTTCTTTTCGTCTGCTGGGTTTGGGTTTGGTTTGCTCTTTCTTTTCTAGTTCCTTGAGATGTGTCATTATATTGTTGATTTGTGATCTTTCTATCTTTTTGATGTAGGCATTTAAGGCTATGACTTTTTCCCTTACGACTGCTTTTGCTGAACCTCATAGATTATGATAGTTTGTATCCCTTTTGTCATTCAGTTCAAGGAATCTTTTTATTTCTATCTTAATTTCATTATTGACCTAGTAATAGTCCAGCAGCTGGTTGTTTAATTTCCATGATTTTGTGTAATTGAGTGTTTCTCTTCAAATTGATTTCCAGTTTTATTCCACTGTGATCTGAGAAGATAAATGGCATGATTTCTATCTTTTCTGAATTTGTTGAGACATGTTTTGTGGCCTAAGATATGATCAGTATTGGAGAATGTTCCATGTGCTGATAAGAAGAATGTATATTCAGTAGTTTTTGTGTAGAATGTTCTGTAGATATCTGTTAGGCTCATTTGTTCTAGAGTCCTGTTTAAGTCCAGTGTTTCTTTCTTTATTTTCTGTTTGGATGATCTGTCCAGCTATGTCTGTGGGGTATTGAAGTCCCTGGCAATTATGATGCTGTTGTTTATCTCTGCTTAGATCTAGTGGAATTTGCTTGTGAATCTGGGCCCTTCTGTGTTAGGTGCATAAATATTTAGGATTGTTATGTCTTCTTGTTGAATTGCTCCCTTTACCATTATATAATGACCATCTTTACCATTGTTGATTTAAAGTCAGTTTTATCTGATACGAGCATGGCTATACCTGCTTTCTTTGATTTCCATTTGCATGGAATATTTTTTTCATCCCTTCACCTTGAGTCTGTATGAGTTTTTGTTGGTTAGATGTGTTTCCTGGAGACAGCAGATACATGGATTGTATTTTTTCATCTATTCAGCCAATTTACGTCTCTTGAGTGGGACATTCAAACCGTTCACGTTGATTGATAGGATTGATGTGTGGGATGCTGTTCTGTTCATCATGTTGGATAGCACCTTATTGTTTCGTTTACCCTCTCGTGCTTTGTTTTACATAAGCTCTGAGCTTTAGTTTTTGTGTGGTTTTACATTGGTGGGTGTCTCTTGTGCTGATCCATGTATAATGCAGTTCTGAGTATTTCCTGCAGGGCAAGTCTGGTCTTGACAAATTCCCTCACTGTTTGCTTATCTGGAAAAGTTTTTATTTCTCCTTCATATATGAAACTTAGTTTTGCAGAAAACCCTTTTATCAGTATTATTTTTATTAAAATTGACAGAGTTTTGCTTTGACCTTCATGTATTAAAGCTTTTGACAGTTATTTGAGTTATAAAAATTTAATTTTTAAGTCAAAAGATAAACATGAGAAAGTTTACATAAGGAAGAAAAATTAATTTAACTATATGTTATTATTCTTAAGAGCATAACTAAAGAATTTCTGTAGAAGTTTTGATGGAATAGTTTCTACTCCTGGCCTGTAAAATGAAGATATCAGAACAGCTGCAAGATATTTGTTACACTGTTGGAATTTATTTTGATATGGTGGATTTTTATTATTTTTTAACTCTGTTCCTGAAAAGTTTCTTTTGATAGCAGGTATGACTTTTAACCTTCAACCTCATGAAATACTGAGTAATTTTGTAGGAATAAAATAATGAAAAAAATGTGGGAAATGAATTTTAGAAAGATTAGTAAGTTTCTTATAATTTTGAGCTCAAATAGTAGTTCTTACATTGAACAAAATATAGACCAAAAATTGAAAATAAGTAAATATTGGAGGAGAAGATAATTGGTAAATTTATGAATTATGATTGTGTTTATGCTTTGATCTTTGGTCTCATTGATGAAGGCCTTGTCCTGTTGATAAATGAGTAAATTGGAGATTAGGTCTTAGACTTAAAATACATAATTTGTACTTACTTTCAGAACTACAAATATATCTTCACTGAGGTTATAATTAGCACACAAATTCTTATTTATGTAATTTGTATAGTTTGTAGTGAAAATGTAAAAAGGTTTTAGGTTTTTCTGAATAAGATCCATAAAATTTTGAAAGTGAGAAATGTTTATGTGTCTTTCTTGTCTTAATGAAAGTAATCAAATACATTTGTTGAATTAGGCTTAAAGTAAGCCCCCCAAATGTACTTATAAAACCATGCCCTCAACCTGCAGACTAATCTTTTGGACAGCCCCTGTGTGTTATAATCCAAATTATCACTAACTTCACTTTAGTAGGCACAGTTACTGTTTTTATTTCATTATATAAGGCCTAGATATGTTAAACATAGTTTTAGGCATTTCTAATTATACTTAAAATATATCATTATAGATAAATATTAAACATTAAATATAGAAATATAACATGCATAGGAGATATAAATCTTTATCCAAAATGTCACCAGAATTTTTTTCTTGTAATATCATATATATTTATGACAATAGATGCTTGTGATTTTGATTCACATATTTATAAGATTCTCAGAGGCTTTCTGAATCATTAAAGGAAGTTTACAATGTTTTTCATTTATTTGCCTCATCATTTTATACCTAGGTCACTGCCGCAGCCCGCAGCCTGCTCTCCTTATCTTAGCTTTTTCCCCTTTCTGGTTCATCCTGCATGCTCCTGCCAGACCAGTCCTACTGAATAGTGTGTTCGTCATGTCAGTTTTTGCTTGAGAACTGACGGCAGCTTCCTGTTTCTTTGGCCTTCTGCTTCTCCCAAAACAGCCCCTAATCCAGTGAGCCGCCCCCTCGCCATTCCCTCGTAAGTCCTCGTTGACTTTGCTCATGCTGCTGTGTGAAGGTGGCTAACATAGGTGTTGGCACAGCTTCGTTTTCTTTCTCTCTCTTTCCTGTTTCCCTGTCTGAAACCTACCTTCCTGCAAGACCTAGCCCAAATTCTGCTTCTTATGTCAAGTTTCAGGGGCTATTTTTTAGACTGCTTGGTCCAGTATTATCTCCCTATTTCATTCACTTAAAGTTTGTACTATACCTGTAAGTTCTAATTACATTCTTAACATTATTCTCTAATTGTTTCTTGCTTGGCAGTCACATTTTCCTGACAAATTGTCCAAGACAGTGGTTCAAGCTCTGACTGCGTAGGCTCTATTTTAAGATGTACTAAGCCAGATCCTTGCGGAGGGACTGGAAGTCCCTGTGTTTAATAAGCTACCTCTGATCAGTTTAGTTGGTGAATTGAACACAATTAACCATAGATTTTATATTAAATATATTTCCTTTTAAGTTCTTTGGAAATTTATGATCTTTGTATAATGGCACTGCTTTTCATCTAGACTGCAGTTATCCAGG
Organism: Avahi laniger; assembly: GCA_963575035.1. Classification (NCBI taxonomy): domain Eukaryota; kingdom Metazoa; phylum Chordata; class Mammalia; order Primates; family Indriidae; genus Avahi; species Avahi laniger. Next base: position 60,000 of record CAUYSK010109953.1, read on the forward strand.
ATGCCCCATTCTCCCCAAGTTCTGTATCAGAGAAATTTTCAAATAAAATATTTCAGTCACATATACCTAGAGGAATACAGATACAATTACCCTTTTAAAAATTCCTTTCACTTTTTAATTATACAACTAATTTATGAACATATTCTCATGAAGAATTCAAAAATACAAAGTAAAACTCCCTCTTGATTCTTTTCCCAATCCTTTTCCTTCCCCTGTGGTAAACAGGTCTATTGATTTGCCACATTCCATTCCCTTCTGAATTTTTAAAATATATTGATGTATTTAGTTGTCTTTTTTCACATAAATACTTCTTACTTTGTCTTAGAATTCTTTCCGTGTCCGTACGTATGTCTGCGTCTTCGTTCCGCACGACGTCCCAGAGTGTGGCTGCACCGCCATTGGCTTCAGCAGCCTGCTACTGACAGGTGGACATTCAGGTTGCTCTCACTTTTTTTTTTTATCACAAACCACACCTCAGTGAACTCTTTACATATATGCCCTCTTGTGCACTTGTACCATTTGCTCTTAAATAAGATGATTTTCCCACTGTGCCCTCCTTTCTGTTTTTAGTCTACAAGCAACATCTCATAGCCTGCATCAGTGTTTAGCTTGTCTTTTTCAGGGTGTGGCCAATAGAGCACAGTAAAGAAATTCAGACTTTAGACCTGTCTCTGTTGTTGACTTGCTTTGTGATCATGGACCTTTTTCTTCTGTGTGTCATGAGGGTGTTAAATGGGATGACTTTTAGGATTTTTCACAGTTCTAACAATGTCTTACTCGAATTAGGCTTCTGGGTATGTGATGCCGTCAACTTTTATTTTATATTCAGCTAGCAGCAAGTATCATTTGAGTCTTGTAAAGCATATCATAAAGGTACACAGTGCTCATGCGTAAAGGGACATGATCCTTTACTCTGCACGAGGCTTCTGCATCACTTCTTAACTGATGCCTGAATGCCATTTCCACATGAAAAAGTGGTAGTGGTGGTACCTATTCTCTTTTGGACAATGCTTGGGAGTTTATAGAAAACCGTTACCCATACCAGCTTTCTGTATTTTAAATTATATCCCTTTCTCACAAATTCTGAGTAATTAAAAGGATTTGCTCAAAATCATTATCTAATGAGTTTCAGGGCCTGGACTTTAACCTAACATGTTTCGATTTCTAAGTTCACTGTTCTCTTAAAGAGAAAAAAATATTTTCCTCATTCTCAAAATACTTACTGGACATATGCTAAATTTCTTTTTTAACATTTGTGAAGTGCTCTTTAAATGTTAATCTCCCACTCCCCACCTTTTCCTCCTGCCTCCCAGTTTATTTTGTGTAGTAGTTGACACTCGATTCAATTATAACAGTTCTGAATATCAAGATGACCAACACTTTTGAGTCGACATCTCTTAAACATTCAGGAAATGCATTACGCAAGTGGTTGTGGTTATTGTTATCCTTCAAATCACTTGACACAGACCATAAACATTTAGCGCTGGTGCATGAAAAATGGGTTAGAGGCCAAGCTTAGCTTGTCTACAGGGTATCTGTTTCATCTTCACGATAGAACCCAAGTGTGCCAGTGATGATTCATGGAAATACTTAATGATGAAGAATGGCTTTGTTTTTGTTGGAAATCTTTTAAAGAATGCTCATCAAAGTGTGGATTCTTTATTTTCAGACACTTTCTTCCTAACATACCAGCACTGAACTAAAATTATTACTTGCAGAATATCCTCTTACAAAAAGCAGTATGATACAATCCAATGCGATAGTTGAGGCTAAAATGTACTACTTTAAGCACTTTGTTGCTTAAATTTCGTTACTTTCACAAAGCTGAAAGTATATTTCCTTCATGGCATGTTAATTCAGGAATATGCAAAACTATTTTTTTTCATATTTTCAAACTGTGATTTTCCCGAGTGCTAGGAAGAGCTAGTTGGAATTTATGAAGCTGATACTGTCCCTTTTTAAGTTGTGATATTAATTCTGTAGCTATGTCCAGAGTAGAATTCTCTAGACTGATAGGAAGTTCTCGTGTTTTAGTATTCTCATTTCCTTCACCCTACAATCTCCCTTTCTCTTCCCAAAAATCATTAAAAGAGAGAGAAAAGGTGAAGGAAACAAGAAGCACAAACCGTTATAGTTTTTTCACATTTTTTTCTGCTTCTTGTTAGCTTTTCCCCTCCCATACTTCTTTTTCTATTACCTTTTTAAGAAATTCCCTTGCCTCTGTATCTACCCCAACTCCCACAGTCTTGATTACCCCCCTGCCTCTGTGCCTCCCACCCTCCCTACTCCTGAGAACTGTGCAGCATCCAGCATCGTTAACTGTCCTCTTGGCCGACACATGGGCACACACCACAGTTCACTGGTCGTCAGAGCACTGGGGCCTCGGTTCTCAAATGCTATTACAGTTTCCAAGTGTGAAGTGCTGGGGCAATTTATTCCTAATTATGAGTAGCTGATTTGAGCTTAGCCCTAAAATCATGTCACTGTCACCCACTTGCATACAGAAATGCTTTCTTGAGTGGGAGAGAGTGACACTAGAGCTAGCTGACTCTCTGGGAATTGTACACAACCCCAATTCTTCTGTGCCACAGCCTGTGGGAGTGTGTTGTGGGACGTGCAAATGTCATCTTTCCTTGGGATTTTTCTCAGCAAAAAAAAAGGCTAAAAACCTAATCAAAGACCAGGCAAATGTTCCCACTTAAGATTATTATTGCTTGTTTGGGTTTGTTTGTTTGTTTGGCTGACATGTGTTTTGTCCATATGGTGTTAAAAGGTACGTGAACACTGGCAAAACACAATCTCTCTCTAGAGGTTAGGTTTGTTTGTTTTTACTAGTTGTTTATCAGCATGAGACTCTGAAGCTAGGGTGAAAAATCATCCTTCAGGTTTTATTAGATAGATACTAAAAGTAGCAAATCTGAAAGATTTTACAAATGGAGGAAAACTACTTTTGAATTAATGTATATGGCAGATTCCCTTGCTTTTCTCTTTCCACAGATGTTTTCTGGTAAGAGATTCCAAAGGCAGAATTAAAGAAGGCAACACTGTCAATCAAACAGGTTTCATGTTTTGCCTGTAGTGTGAGTTGGATGATTCCAACATGTGTTTATCATGTCCATTAGTATAGAAACTTCAGAGGTCTTCCTGGGAGATTTCTTTGTGGTAATCTCAATTTTTCTTTTCCAACATATGTTGACAGCCTCTGCTTATTGTCTCAAATTTAACATAAAATGAAATCTTTACTCAGGCAGAAAGACTATGTTGAATCTGTAGTTGTTTCTGTCTCTAGAGAATAAACTAGTCATAGATCCATGAATTCCTCAGTTGAAAGAAAAAGTTAATATGGGTGAGTAGGAAGAAAGAGAATGTTTACATTTGTTAAACTCAAAATGTACATAACAAAATACTGTTTCTTTGCAAATACTTAATATGCTCTATTCCAGAATTGTAGCTGTGGGGATCATTTCACATCTAAAGATAGCAAAATCTCTTAATTCCTTATGCACATTCAAGATATACTTTTAAAGATGTGTAATTAGAAAACTGAGAGTGAAAAATTAAGGTTTTGTGTACAAATGATCTGCTTCCCTGTTCAATGCTTTATTCTCCCTCTCTGGAAAATTAAGTTTTCTTTCATAGCTCATTAATAGCTTATCAGTGGTGTTCAGACAGCATATTCTTCTAAAATCAGTGTGTGGTTGTGGTGATGGTTGCACAGCTTGTGAAAGTATTAAAAACCATTGAATTGCTTAGTTTAAATAGATGAATTATATGGTGTATGAACTACATCTTAATAAAACTAATACATGAAAAATCAATATGTAATTATATTGGAAAATATAGGGGGATTTTTGTAGATTTTACCCAAAAAACTAAATGTGCTTTATGGCTTCTTCAGGAGTGAGCATTTTGATCAGAAGCCCACTTTGCGTAACACTTGCTGCTGATCCTTCACCAGCTGGAGTTGCCGGTGTGCTCCACTCCTCTGTGCACACTCGGGTGGCCCTGATGCCCCAGGTTAGGAGGCTGCTGTCTCTTACTTCCACTCACTTCTGCTCCCAGCATTTGACAAGTGTGCTTACGAAACTATGTGTGCCTGCGCGACTTATTTTCTAATTATCTGATTAAATTTTTAGCAATCCATTTATGTTAATATAGAGGTGCTAAAAGAAAAAGTTGTCTTTCTGAAAAGAAAATTGTAGCCTTTAACTAGATAAAGGTTAATTGCTATAAAAAATTACTATTGAATTAGGCATGGAAGAAACAATTATATAAGATTTGGGGAAAATCATCCAAATGATGATTACAGTCAGTATACCCAGAATGCTCGCAAGTACCCTAAATCCTCCAAAACTGGAAATTATAGATAATGCAGCATGGGCATGTAAGAAAAGATTGGCATTTGTGTTTAAGTTACTATTAGATATTTAAGGAATGTATATAGCACTTTAAAAATTTTTTTCACTTTCACCTTTCTGACTAACCGTCAAGCTAATGGTTCCTGCGGCATTGAATCAGAGGGTCTCTGCTATAGGATTCAAAGGCACAAAGAAAAACTTAACGAAGTTTAGTAAAATGGTAAAAAATTTAGGTTGACAGACAGAAATGGGCTAAAGTAACAACGTGTGCGTGTGTATGTGTGTTTGAGAGAGAGAGAGAAACCGAAAATAAAACTAAATTTACCTGTGTTAATATTTATGTCCCTAGCTTCCTGCATTTTTAATCATTGTATACTGATTTCAAAGCTGTGGAGCATAAGAAAAGTAATGAAAGATGCCCATTCATTAATACAGGAACTAATCTGACATACACAAAGGGTCAGACATTATACTGGTTTATGGAGATATGATCACAAATAAGACATGGTTCCTCATTATGCATTTAATATTTTCTTAGATTTAAAAAGTGAATTATCTTTACTGTACATATATAAAAATAATGCATCCGGGCATGGTAACTCATGCCTTTAATTCCAGCTGCTTGGGAGGCTGAGCTGGGAGGATCAATTGAGCTGAGGTATTAGAAGCTACAGTGAGCTGTGATCATGCCATTGCACTCCAGCCAGCCTGGTGACAAAGCGAGACCCCGTCTCTTAAAAAAAAAAAAAAAAATGCATTTTTTGGTATTGTTTAGTAATACTGCAAATATTCAGTGTCATATTTGTTCATAAAGCAACAAGTTCTCTCACGCTGTTCTTACTGGAAACTCAAACTTTAGGTTTCACATCTCCCAAAAGAAAAGATACGTCTTTTCCTATATAAGAGATTAATTCTTTACAATTGTCCCTATGGGTTTTCCTCCATTGGTTTTACAAACACTCACAGGACAAAGAGCAGCAAATTAGACATCAAGAGACTTGAGCTCTCACTGCAGCTCTCTTACTAAGCCCCTGAGGGACCGAACTGAGGCCCTTCTCTAAGAATGGGGCTGGAATGGAATTGGAGTAAATATCCTCTAAAATTCTTCTCAGTGTTTGCGATCTCTGAGATTGTTCCATTTCCTTGATTTTAATATTTTTAATGAGTTGAGAGTCCATAATGAGGACATGTAAATAAAGCATGAGATTTAGAACACATATATCTTTCATATCAACAGATCAACATAGAGCTCATTCTAGAGTGTGAGCTCCATGAAGTTCGGAATTCTGTCTCATTCATTTCTATTTTAGGAGTTAGATAAATATTTTTTAAAGAATGAATACATGTATTTTAGTAAGAAATGTAAATGGAGAGAGAAAATAAGAAAGAGATCTTCAAGAAATTCCAAGGTAGAGTTTCAACCATTAGAAGAGTAGCAGCTTGAAGTGGAAAGATTGGAGGATAGATTTAACATTTCATTTTGTTTCCTCTGTACAGCCTGGTGGAGGATTTCATGTTGGGAGAAGGTGCAGAGCTAGGGAATCCGTTTATTCAGTCAGCAAATATTTGCGTACCCTGTATATATATCGGCGTAGTCGTTCACATACTTTCTGGTCTCACGACCCCTTTACACTTTCACAAATTATTGAGAACCTCCAAAGAGCTTTTATTTATGTAAATTTTAGCTGATATGTACCATACTGGAATTGAAACCAAGAAATTTTAAATTATTTAACTCATTAAAAAACAGTAAGCCCACTACATGGTAACATAAATAACATTTTTCATGAAAAATTATATTTTCCAAAACAAAAAAGTTTAGTTTCACATTTTTGCACATCTCTTTGATATGTGACTTACTCGAAGGTAGCAGGATTCTCACATTTGTTTCTGTACTCTATTGCAATATGCTGTCTGGTTGAAATATATGAAGTATATGAAGAAAATCTGGCCTTATACAGATACATAGTTGGAACAGGGAGGCTCTCACAGAACCCCCAGGGATCTTCAGACCACACTATGATAACCACTATACTTGGGAATTGTGAAATGTGAGTAGTGTTTTTTGTTTGTTCACTAAATATTTACTAAGTGGTTACCATGTGCCAGTAAATAGGAAAAAAATAAGCTGGTAGGAATAAAGAGTTTGGAGGTTGAGGTTGAGTTTAGAGTCTAAGCAAGCTTATCCTGTATCGGAAGTCAGGGTACAAAGGATGAGAAGGAATAGTAACAGAGTATGGGGAATAGCTGATTGGAAATACAAGCTTATACTTGTTAAGTTGGATTGCGAAGTTAGATTTAAGAAAATGAAAAATGGAGGAGCAGCTGGTATCTTGAAGAGGGAATAGAATATTTCTAGTGCAAGAAGGTATTGATGTTCTATATTTTTAAAAAAAGTGTTGGGGGATCCCTGCGAAGTAAGGAAGTGGCTTAGATTGGAGACTGAGGAATGTGGATTCCTGCTGTGAGAAAGCTGAGTGGGTCTGGTAGCTGCAGGGCTCAGAGGAGAGTGTTGTACGGTATGACCGTGATTCTGTCAGGAGGAGGTGATACGGAGTCTGGGAAAGTTCTACCTCCTGACAAGCCACTTGAGCTGTCTCTGCTAGTGGCCAACATTCATTGTTAAATCCATGTGTTTAAAATCTCTCAAATAGATTGTCTTTTTTTAACCCTTCCAGGATTCTTCATAGGAGAGGTAATGAGTAAAATGTTCAATACATATGTAAAGCCTTTGTTTATGTTGTGATGCTGGTTTTGATCATTTTCCCTTTGCTTTTTTTCCCAGACCATCCAGACCTTTCAAGTTGCCAAAAAGGTAAAGTAATCTGAGTCATCTTATTAAATAATAAATTTACCTGCATGGTTCCCCCTTCTAGTATTTTCTCCATATTTTGCTGATCTTTCCACTTTCCTCATTCATATTTTTATGGAAGAAAAAATTCATTTCCTAGCATTTGAATGCTTGAGGAATCCACATCTCCAAAAGGGTTTTAATCTCAAGATCGAGTTTTAGCCCTTAAATTCTGTTTGTATCTAATCGTCTATATTTGTATAATTATTTTGCATTCCTGCCTGTTCTGCCAACTACCATGACTCAAATTCATGGCAGTTTATTTTAGATGGATTATCTGTTTTTCTTTCTAAAAATGTTACCAATGAAGGTATTCTTTTATGTGGAAATTTTTAAGACTTATCTTTTCAGTAGAGAAAACTTCAAATGGATAAGAGTCCTGAACAAAAGCATTGTGTCATCAATTGTCCTTATACATTATAGTTTCAGATATAGTGTCATTACACTTAAAAAATTCTAAGTGATCTTTGAAATTCAGTTGCCAAAGAAGCTCAGATGCTGATAACTCTAAAGCCTGCCTCAAGAGAGTTATTGTGGTCAAATATACATAATATAAAAATTGCCATTTTAACCATTTTTGAGAGCCCAGTCCTGTGGCATTCACATTGTTGGTGATCACCACCATCCTTTTCAGAACTTTTTTCATCTTGTAAAACTGAAACTCTATACCCATTAAACAATAACTCTCCAATTCCCCCCTGCCCCAGGCCCTGGCAACCACCATTCTACTTTCTGTCTCTATGAATTTGCCCACTCTCAATTACCTCATATTAGTATAATAGAATCATATAGTATTCACCCTTTTGCGACTAGCTTATTTCATGTAGCTTCGTGTCTTCAAAGTTTCGTGTTGTACCATGTATGGGAATTTTCTTCCTTTATAAGGCTGAATAATGTTCCACTGAATGTATATTAATGTTCCATTGAATGTATATATCACATTTTGTTTATCCAGTTCACCTTCTTCCATTTAAAAAAAAAAAATTGGAAAAAGATAAAGGGAAGAGGTATGCAAGTAAATACGGCATATTAAGAAAATGAATTTCTACTTTTCTAGAAACAATATGGCTTTCTCAAATGACAAAAAAATTATATTTTGAAAAGATTCATATATATATATTTCTCTGTTATTAGATTGGTATTATAAAAAAGTTCTCATTTCTTCCTCTCCATATATATACATATAGATATAACTTATTCCAAAAAGTCTTTCCTGTTTCCCTTTTCCCACCATGGCTGGAAATAATCTCCTCCTTCATTGAAGTCACAAAACATGTCATCTATACTCCTCTAAAAAAATATATTTCTTTTTACATAGTTTTGTAGATATTTGTATACCTGTCTGATGTTCTGTATTCAAGTGTAAATTCCTTGAGGGCAAGATCCATGCCTGCCATTTTTGCATTCCGAGAATGCCGTGCATCCTTACTATTTCATGCTTATTGCTGAGCGAATTTATTACTTCACAAGACAGAAAGAGTTCCATATCCTTTTTTTTTAATGGTGAAATTTTTCAAACTTTGTTCTTCCCACTAAGTTGATAGTCGATGCCACTGGAAAAGTTGTTATTAATAACATTTTGGAATGTCTGCCTTTAAGGGACAGGAGAAATAGGCAGAGTTATTAAGGGAAATAAAAGGGAATAAATCGAGGGAGAAAGGATTTTTAGGAAGAAAGGGATAGCTAACTGTTCAATATTGCTCAGCTCAGCTCAAGGAAGGTGAAAACCAGGAATAATTAGTTGATTTTGGCAGGTCAGAAGAGTCATGAGAGCAAAAGCCAGAAGCCAGGCTCTAGGGGCTTATGGATTAGGTTGTTGGTCAGGAAAAGGAAGCCTCTGTATGGACATTCATGCTTTCTGAAGCATGGCTCTGCTCAGAGGGAAGGGAAACAAGAAGAGAATGCTTTGAGAATGGCAACAAAAAACAAGAGAAAAAAATCCTTGTAAGCTAAGAGAAGAAAATTTACTGTGGAGGGAGTGTTACTGTAATATAAATGACACATTTAAAACAAGCCTGCATTTAATGTCACTTGAGAATAAATTGGCCCTGTACGACACTTTTCTTTTTAACAGTTACTTCTGAGCTGTTTCCAGGATAAACTCAATAATAAGGTGGCTGAGAATCTGAGTATATTTGAGGGACTTCCCACTGGGCACCAGTGAAAACTGCAGCATGGCAGTGACACCTGGACCAGGTGCCAGGCAGCACGCCCACTAACTCAGCCCCGCAGTCCCCCCACGAACACGCCTCGTTCACCCTGCAGCATCCGCTTCCTCGTCCCGTGAAAGGAAGACGAGTCCTTCAGAGCTGTGTACTGTTTGAGACTTAACCTAGGAAGAAGACGAGGTGAACTTCCATGCAGCAGCGCCCCGGTAGGGCTGCGGGCCCCAACCCCAGCCACTGGTTCAGCAGTAGGGCCTCAGGGAAGGCTGTCACCCGAAAAACGACTGCCTGCCGGAACCCAGGCGTTCGGAGGCAGACTGCATTCACCATTATATCGCGGTGTCGTCTGAGGATTTTCAAAATTAGAGCAGGTTCATGAAAGACAAGTATTATCTGATATGCAGAAGAATATATTATAGTAAAAGGAATGGTCCTAATGCACATGGTTTGCTTTTCAAAGAAAATAATGTACAAGTACTTTATTCTTTAAACTTAGAATATATATACCTTGAACCTAGACTCACCAGGAGTGAAATTAGCTGAAAAAATATAGTGGGGAGATTTATAGGCCATTTTTAATTTCCTTCTCCAATCTTCCTACTTTATTAGATTTTTATCTTGATATTACAACCATTGTCTGAATTCCATTATTGTACATGAAACTTTGTTTTCCATGTGGTGCCCATAGCTACATGACATCTTAGCGTGGGTAGCAGGAGGAGCAGAAACAGCCTCAGTGATTTTGTGTTGGGAGAAACCCTTGTCTGAGTAAAACTTACTCAGAATAATTGGGCTTTCCCCGACGTGCTTTATATGCTAAGGACGGTGATTCCATTTCTTTCTTTCTTTTTTTTTTTTTTTGAAGCTTTTAAATTTTTTAATTCAGTAATGAAAATAGAGTAGTATTTACTAAATATCTAATGTGTGTCAGGCTTTGTGCTAAGTGCTTTATATTTATTTTCTCATTTAATCCTCTCAACAGCACCTAGAAACTACTCCTGGGTTTGCTTAGGGTAGTCTGGGTTTATGCCACTTGTTCAAGCATAATTACCTATTTCTAGAACAGTAATAGTGGAGTTAACTCCTAGCAGTCTTCCTATATGGGGTGATTCCATTTCTTAGACGTGAACAGTTGTCTCTAGGAAAGGTTAGCATGTGAGACATCTACTGTATGAGGAAGTGGAGTTATAATATAGTCAGGTTAAACATGTTTGGAAGAAACGTGCTGAAATCACGAATTCCATGAAGTTTCCATATGTAGTCAGTGCATATATATGGTATATAGCAGTGCTGTAAAATCAAAACCAAATGTTTTCAAAGGGAAGAAAAGCAATTATTGAATGAGGTTTTTAAGGTTGCTATACACATGTGTGCAGATTTTTCAAGAACACAAAAAGTCATTATATGGGTAAATTAAACCACGGAATGAAAACTAAGCAATTTGGGGCCCAGTGCCCTCTATTGATAACATGTTTGTAGGTAAAAATACATAACTTCTGATTCATTTGAAAGAAAATGGATCCATTTAAAATAACGTGTAATGAATAATTGTATAAGCCTGGGGCCATTTTCATTTCATGGAGCTGATATTTTAAAGGTCTAAAATGTAAACGATTCTTTTTAAGTCTGAAGCAATGAACTCAATGTGTCAATCATGCTATTGAGACAAAGGACTTTATTGCTTCAAAACCAGTTACTTTCATCTTAGTTTGCATTTGGTGGAGGAGGAAATAAAGTAAGGAGAATATTCTTTTGCACTGGGTGTGTTCTAGAAATGTAAAAGCTTCTGGCTACTTGGTGTTTACATTTGAACAACCACAGTCAGCATATTGTCATTTATATATTTTTATTACATTCAGAATTATTCTAAAAGGTTATTCTATTTTATATAGCATAATTTTGCCTTAGTGATTTTTAAATCCAGAATGTGCAGTCTAGTAAATAATGTCCAAACTGGGAATCCCATGGATCTATGTGATTTTGCATAGGGAAGTTAACTATTAGTGGGGCTATAAATTTTTAATTGCGAATTTGGGAAAGCAAACATTTGTGGCGAGTTTACTTATTCCTGATGTCTTTTGTGCTTGAAGAGAGAGATGATAGCATAGAGGTTAAGAGGCCAGACTCTAGACCCAGACTACCCAGGTTCCTAGTTTTGTGACTTTGAATGAGTTCCTTAACCTGTCTGTGCCTCAGTTTCACCTCGTAAGGCGATTATGAGAGTTAAATGAAATGATAGTCTATGTAAAGTGCAAGACCAACTGGTACTCTGTGTAAGTGCAAGCTTTTAGTTATTTATTTGAGTAACATTACTTTAAAAGAAAAGTAGTGAAAAATACCTGTGCAAATGCTCCCTTAAAGCATAATTATGTTATATTTTAATTTCCTTGTTAAAATCGTAATTTGAAGTAAATGTTTCTACAAAGCCAGATCTATAAAATTAAGAGATGAGAATATAAAAATTAGCAATCTATTCTTAAAGACTTATAGTAGCTTTTTTCAGAATGACACTAAGAGCCACCAGTTTTATTTGTAACTGTTAGCATGATTTTGAAGAAATAACTCCCAAATATATGAGTAAGAAGCCTATTTCAAATGATCCAGAAATAGCCACTGCCCAAAGTCAAATGAGCTAGCATCATGGAGGATTACAGAGTTACTACAAGTTAAATGTTTTGTTTTTCTTCATCTAAGAAAGATTCAAGAAACTGGACGTTTTCATGATACATTTTGAATTTTAGAAAAAGTTCAAGTTTAGTCAACTTCTGTTGGGCACTCAGTTCCTAAAAAGACATGGAAGTGTCAAAATAATAACTCGTGGTCCAGGACCCTATGGAAGGGACACAGAAACAGATCTTTCCCTCAAAGGTAGTGAAGGAGGGTGTGGGAAGGGCGTCTGGAAGAAAGGGCCTGACGGTAGGATTTGGTAACCCAGAGGAGTCTCCCCCGTGTAGGAAGAGACCAAAGCCAAGCTGTGGTGGCTGGGGCGTGTGAGCACCCGGGTGTGTGTTCGTCACTCGGCAGGTGCTGTTTCAGTCGCTGGTGCTACACTGCATAAAGCAGACAAAACCTCTGCCCTCGTGGGACTCACAGTCTAGTGGATATGTTCATTATAGTTTTAGCTAGAAGGAAACTTACAGGTTTATGGCAAGTGTTTGGTTTGGTTACTTTTAAGATTTGTACCACATGACCTTTTATGGACTGAGTTCTTTTTTAAGAACTGTTGGGGTAAAGGTACGAAGAAAGGGAATAACTAAAGAGACAGAAATTCTGGAAGAGACTGCAAGGAGGATGAATCCTCTGTTAAAATTTATTTCTTTCTGCTAATGAAGTGTGGATGCCTGGGAAAGAACTCCTCTTCCCCAGGCATAAATGTAGATAGAAAATGTTACTTGTCATATATGGGTATTATTCTGACTCTCAATAGATTGCAGCATATGACTGCTGCTACTTTATCACAAAAATGAGAGGACCACGGTCTTGTAATTTTCTGTAATTACATGCAAATACTTATAATCCCATTACATCTTTTATTGATAAATACCTGTACTTGGTCAAAAATATGAGAATTTAACAAATTTCTCTCTTAAGTACCAAAAATGTTGCTTCTAGGGGCCTTGTTTGTGACTTCTTTGTGCTTTTGTAGTTATGCAGCCCTGATAGCTGACTGGCCAGTGGTGGTCTTGGGCATGTGCACTGTGTTTATCGTGGTCTGTGCCTTGGTTGGAGTATTAGTGCCAGAGCTTCCCGACTTCTCTGATCCATTGCTGGTAAGGAGAATTGAGCCAGTAGAATTTGTTTTCTTTGGCCTAAAATCATCTCCAAAAATTAAATATTTTAATACTTACCAATGTTACATTGTTATTTAGCATCCCATTTCTTTTAAAACCTTCTCAGCCATCAGTAAGTATACAACAATTCTCTTTCTGAAAAGTAGAGACATGTCTTATCTGTCTTATCAGGTTCTTAAAAGGTCAAGGAACTTGTTCACCCTCAAAAATCTGGAAATTTTGCTTCTTGGTCCCCATGTTTAAGCTAAAAAGCAATAAATTGGAGAATCTGCCTTCTATAAAAATATTTTCATAAGTTTCTAAGACTGAGTTTCTTTTCTCTCCTGCAAAGAATTTAAAAGAATTTCAGTATTATTAACAGAAAGTGGGTCTGTTTTGAAGTAAACATTCCTCTGGAGTAGAATAATGAGGAAGATATTTAATATGATCAAGGATAATGATATAGTCTTTGTAAAACACTAATAATGCATAACAATTTGATCATAATTTTTATAAGATAAAAATAAGTATTCGCTAAATGCTTAGACATGAATTAGAAAGGTAAGCTTCTGATAAGCTGTTTTTCTCTTTTCTGAGACATGTAACATACCAAAGAATCAAACTGTTCTGTCACAGTGAATAAGTGACCATCACCATGCCAAGTCATCTTATTCTAATGCAGTCACCTCTGGAGTAGCTGTGAGGAGCAGCTGTATTTTCTGTCGAAAGCTATCTATCACTTTGACATCACTTTCCCAAGCTTTTATTATAACTGCACTTAGCCTGAAATGAAGTACACTAACGGGAGCTTGTGATATTCTGCCTTAGGGTTTTGAACCAAGAGGTACCGCAATAGGCCAGAGACTGGTCACGTGGAACAATATGGTGAAAAATACAGGATACAAAGCAGCATTAGCGAATTACCCTTTTAAATATGCAGATGAACAAGCCAAAAGGTAATCATTTATTTTTATATAACTTTTTGACAAAACATTGCTTAATGAATTCCTCTTTAAATATTGCCTGAACAAAAAGATTAATTGTAAAATACGTGGCTCCACACCTTTTGCCACTAAATTTAACTTTTCACTGTCTTTTAAGATTTTGTTGTTGTAGGATGAAAAGGTGAAATTTTCTTCTTTTTTTCCTTTTTCAGAAATGAGAAAATTAATGTTGGTTACTTATATTAATCCTTTCTACTTAATATCAAGCACTAATAGGTTGTGGCTTTGAGGAAGTTTGGTCAGTAGCTTTGAAATATCTAGAACTTTACTGAAGATCAAATTGTGGTTCCATTTCAGCCATCGGGATGATAGATGGGCAGATGATCACTATGAAAGGGAGAAAAGAGAAGTCGACTGGAACTTCCACAAGGACAGCTTTTTCTGCGATGTTCCAAGTGAGTGGATCATATGTGAACCCCTCAGTGGGTTCCTCGTATTCAAAATTGAACGCGGTCACAGTTTAGACTGACGAGCAGTCTGTGGCTAATCACATAACTTACTGTTTCTGTTGAATCTAAAGAGACTTTAACTGTTAATTTACTTACCTAGAAATAAAACAGTCTGAATTTATCTATTATTAAAATTATAAGAAAAAGTGATAATTGAGTTCTATTCAATTTTAAGGAATATATAAAGCTAATAAAATTCTCAACCTTGCCCAAAATTTCAAGTCCTTTTTAAAATTCCTTGTACTATTTATTTCTAGGCCCAATAATAAGTACATATTTTTGGATTGAACCCTGGAATCTATTGTATTATCAAAAATATTTTGTTGTTTTGATTCATTCAAATAGCATATACTATATTAAGAGCCTTCCATGTACCTGACTCATCACTAGGCAATATAAAGATGAATAAAATAAAGTCCAGAGGGCCAAAGCTTGAAGGCCTCCAGGGCTGGGCACATAGTGTATGAGTGAGTAAATTCAGCTGGATGTAAGACAGTAGGAAGCGACAGCACTTGTGAACACTAAGGAACATCTGCCCTGTCTAAAGAAATTAGCTGCAGCAAAATGTGGCTTTGAAGAAATGAGGGCACAACTGTTGCAAGAACTTCCCAGAGGTCAGGAATCCACATTTTAGTGTGGAATCATCAGAACTCTAAATGTTGGCAGCAAATTCACTACCCAAAATTCGCTATAGCCTAGAGCCAGGCTCCTTACTCTGCAGCTCCCAGGGAAGAAGGAACATGCACCCTAGAGGAAATATTTAATTCATATAAATATGTAAGCCATTAATTAGCCATAGTGATCAGGAACAAGGAATTGTGGATAATTATAATTTTTAACTAAGTGAATATTAACATTAAAGCTCTTTAAATTTTACCTTTTGTTGTCGTCGTTGAAAATTCCTCTTACATGTGTGTTTTCCTGACTTATTAGAGCACTAGGTGCCCTGATTGGGTCTTTGATGTTCTTAGGTCTTACCAAGTCTGATTGGATCTTTGATGTTTCCTTATCTTACCAAGTCTTGGTCTGTATTTTGAACATTGTTACTCTGTACAGTAGTAGATAGTAGGAAATTAGGTAGAGTCTTATACTTATCCCAGGCAGCAATACAGATTTCCTTTTCTGTCTCTTCTCTTGAAAAATATTCGAAAAGTTGAACTCTGGTTAGTTGCATGTTCTGGCTGGTTTATTTCTCTGGCTGGTTGGTTATTGCTTAACCAACATCTGTTAGTTAATATCTTAACCAGGAAAAAACATTAACAAATTCATGAAATATATTCTCGTTTATATTTCAATAGTCAACACTGAATATTTGTTTCATAAGTAATAGTAAAGCCATTACCAGCTCTATGTAAATGAAATGTTTCAGTTTACATAGGCTCTCTAAAATCAAAATAATAGCCATTTGATAAAGATAAGAGTTTATTACAGAACACTTCATGATCATAAATAAAACTTTCTATAATAAAGCTTTATTCATAAATTTGCCAATTTATCAATAAAAGCACAATTAGGCATTTTACTTAATGTAAAATTAATTTGCTTTGTTTTACTTTGTTCATATTAAGTTTTTAATGACTAAGGAGACTAAGGAGACTCGTTAAGCACTTATTATTTATTATCTCATTTAATTCTCATAACTCTTTGAGATAGTTACTGTTGTCTCCATTTTACAGATAAGGAACCAAGGCTCAGAGAAGTTGTTAGTTGCCTAAGGTCACACAGCTAGTAAATGACAGGACTTGGTTATACCCAGGTCTGACTCCAAACCATGCTCTTTCTAGTATATCACACACCTTCCCTTATTCAGAAACATATTTTGTATTAACGATTCATTTTGTATTAACTTGGTTTTCAAATTATATTTTTCTAGACTCTGGTGTACCAGAGAGATTATGTACTCAACCAGCATATGGTCAACATTCTGTAACAGCATTAGTTGACTGTTTTTAATTCTTTTAAATTGATCACCCACCATCTGTCCTCTCTAGTTAGCTGCCAAACAGAATATCCTTATAATCCATTCTTGATATTCCTTAGTGCATCATTTTTTTATTTTATATACCATTATGGTGATATGTTGTGAAATTAAGAGGGAGGCATTTAATTAATTTCCTATTGAAAGTTCTTATGGCTTTTTCTTCCTGATTATAGTCTGATCAAAAATAGATTTGTTAGGTAATTCCTACAATTTTAAGATATAGTGAATAGACAAAGGCTTTGAGTTAAGCCAATATTATAGCATTGCTTTTTTTTTTTTTTAGCATTTTCTCCTGGAATTTATTGAAGGGAAAGGTTCCCTGCTGCTAATGAATTGTCCATGTGGTTTCCCAGTTGAATTGTTTCTGAATACTGAGTCTTATGAAATAAATGAATAATTTATAAACCTTTTTTTTTTCTTATATCACCAGGTGACCGATATTCCAGAGTGGTATTTACTTCAGCTGGAGGGGAGACACTGTGGAATTTATCTGCGATCAAATCAATGTGCAATGTAGATAATTCCAGGGTATGTAAAATAAAAGTGAAATCTGCTCAGCACAAGTAAAGGTATATTAATTATTAAAACTCCTTTTACTGCTGACCCTGGTGTCGGATCAGACGGAGGTGCTAAGCGGCTGACCTGCTGAGGAGCGAACACCAGCAGGCCGGCTCTGCAGGCGCCCAGACCCCAGGATCGAAGTGCCCTTGTGTCTCCCCACCTGTGAAACACGCCGTCCTTCCTCTTTCCCACGCATGTGCTCTTGCTGTGCTGGTCTTCTCTGTATTTCACAGCATATTTCTTTTCAGGATAATAACAGTTAAGACTGTCTTCTTTTGTTGTATTTTCTCTCTTTCCTAATCTAGTGTGGTTGTTCACTACATTTTGCCCCCTGAGTCACTTGTCAGCATCTTAATTATGCAATTAAATGCCTGCCTCTCTGGTAATCAATGGGTCATTTGTGCTGGTGACCTCAAAGGGAAATTTAGGGAGCAGTCTGAGAAAGAGGACATCAAAAGACATAAATACAGTATCTATGTATATGGCTAGAGAAATCCAATCCAAATTACCCTGAATGCTGAACACCTAGCTGCTTTCCAGGACACTAGGATGCAGGAAGACAGGTTATTTCTCTTCAGTCTTCTCTAGAGCCAAAAGGGTGTCAGCACCAGAAAATGTAAAATCCACTTACAGGTTTGGAAGAGCTGTCAATTCCACGTGTTCTGAGGCAGCTTCTCTAAACAGAAACTCTGTCTGATGTCACTAATGGACCTGTCCAAGCACAGCAACCACACTGAAAAGGAACTCACTGTATTCTTAGCATAACTCTAAAATGTTAAATCACTGGTTAGTTAAAAATCAAATCATGTGCCCTGCTAAAAGCTAGCCTGACAACCCGATACAATTATTTATTCTATCAACAGGGAAATTTCTTAGTGGAGTAAGAGGTAGAACAGAAAGAACAGTTCACTCAGACCAGCAGTCTCATGGTGCTGATAGATGCGTACCAGGTCATCTAGTTAGTGGTCCCTAGTCTCCTAGCTTTACTCCATTCTTCCTTCCGAGCGACCGTTTGTGCATTTTGAAAGAGACTTGCCCACTGATTGGGATATCAGGATTTTCTGTCCGTGTCGTCTGCTCTCTGTCCACCTCCAAATTCACCAAAGCCACAGATAAATAGACCAGAGTTTCTTAATCAGTGATCAATTTTTATTTACCATATTTTCTTCTCCTCTATGGCTGTCCAGTTCCTTGTTTGAAGGCTATGAATGTATTTCTCCGTGTCGTGGGGTGCGACACTTTTTATATAGAAAGTTAACTCCAAAGTAGTAAATAAATGTGCAGCGACACTTAACATGTGCAGGACTTTATGCAGGTGCTCGTACGTCACTCGGAATAGGTCTGCGACCTTGGACTTCGTAATGCTTTTTCACAGGTGATAAGTTAAGCTTCAAGAAGTTAAGCCAGTCTAGTTACCTTATGATCACACCTTGAATGAGAACAGCTCATTAACTGTTTCACTCCTCATGATTCTACCTTTGATTAATCATCAGAGCTTCCCCCGCTGAAGCCTCTGAAGTGCGTGAATTCACTCAGTTAATAGTTAACACTTGCTGACTGTCCACCATGTGCCAGGAAGTATTCTAAACACTTTAATAAATTATTTCACTTAATCCTCATGACAGTGTTATTAATTAAATACTATTATTTGGCCCATTTTCTAGATGAGGAAAGTTCACGCCTCATGGTGTGTCAGAGGCATAGGCAGGATTAGAGCCCAGCCCAGTCGAACTCTAGGGTCTGTGCCTTTATCCACCCTGCTTTAGGCTTCTGTAATGAAAAAGTTACCACCCGTTTTTTTGGTTTTGGTTTTTGTTTTCTTTTTTGGCTATATATGCCATTTCCCATTCAAACAAATCTTAAAGAGTCATTGTGGCCTGGAATAAATATCTTTAAAAAAAAAAAAAAGCTAGCGATTTATTCCACGTGTACATGTTAGACTCTGAGACTCAAAAGCCAGTAAGCAATACTGTTCCATGATGGCTCTCATAAATGAAAGCAATATATTACTTCATCTAAATCTGTACATACAGCAGATGATTAAAATCAGCACATTGAGGTAGCTTACAGAAAGGCATATACAAAGGATAAGATAAATAAGTTGAATGAATTACGTGAAGGGAAAATAATGGGAGGAAAGTAATAAAGCTAAGGATGAGACTTAGCATACAATAATGCAAACTCCACAATCCTATATGTTTGCTGGTGGTGAGCTGCAGACTTGTCTCTAACCTCCCAGCAGCCAGAGCAAAAAGGATTTCACAAACAGTTAACAACAGTCATATAAATAGAGCAGCAAATTTGTTTTTTAGAAGCCCAGCTTTTCCTCATGCTAAGACAGGAGGGGACAGTTCCCCATTGTCTTCATAAAAGAAGTGTGATATTGTATACAGAGTTCTTAACAGCATGCTTACAAGAGGTACAGTATTGAATTGCAGCTGATTTGTAAAACATAGGAAGGCTAGTAACAGGAAAACATAATAGCAAAAGCATTTTTATAAGAGATTAAAACAGTGAAATCTAAGTATGTGACTTTCTAATGGTTTGGCTTGATGCATTTGCAGAAGTTACACTGCCTAAAGGAATAGATGTATTCTGCTTGTCTAAGTATTTCTCTCTTAGTTGGGAAGAGAGTAGTATTGTGGTCCTCTTGTGAGAATTTGAAGAACAGACCCAAGACACATGTCCAAATGAATGGTCAGTATGGCCAGTTATAGATCCACACCAACAAATGAATAAATAGGTGATCATGGCCCCAAAAGTCTTCCTCAAAGAGCATGGTTTTAACTTGTTAAATACTATTTTTACCAATTGTAAATGCTTTTATGGTCTAATCTCAAACTCTGCTATGAACCTGGAATAATAAACCTTTCTCAGAGAGATAATATATTCATCTGATATCTTAAGGAATAACTATTGATTAGCAGTTCAGCTTTCAGATTATTGTTGTACCTTTTTTGAGTCTCCTAGTTCAAGACCCTTTTAGGATTTCTGTCTGTTATGCTGGTTTGACTGTGTCCTAAGGCTGCTTGCCAGTCATTCTTCTTCACCACCCCCAAATCCTGGTTATTGAACTAAAGCACTGATTTTAACAACTGTCAGGTTAAATGGGGTGCGATCATATGATACAGAGCATAAGAGTTTAATTGTTGGTGGGTTGACTCCAGAAAACATCTGGTAATTAGTGTAATATCTCAGTGAGACCAGATGTTTCCATCGTAACCTGCCTGTGTTTACAACACGTTTAGTTCAAACTCTAGATTCCATTTAAATTACATGCTACTTATAATTCAGCCAGACATTGATTTCCAAAGTGAATAGCTTCTGTTTCTGATCCTGTTGTCTACCTCCTAACAGAAATGCTTGTTTTCTTAGACTCTTTCAAAAGGAGCTTTAGATGATTCTCTCGCTCTTCCTCATTTCTTTCTGCCCTTTGACATCCTGCGGGATGTAAATAGTCATTAGTAACCAGAAGTGTGTCTCTGATCTTGACTCTGCTGGAAACCATTTACCCGTTCCTAAGTCTTTCTGCATCGTAGAAGTTGGAGTTCTGAGGACTCAGCTTGTAAAAGGGATATGAAATTTGGCGTTTGAGACTGTGCTTACTAGGGTAACTTTTGTAGACACCAAAAATACGTTTTCTGATCCTTGATTTAAAGAGGGCTCTGGAGTCCTTGCTTTGTCTCTTCTCCCTGCGACCCCCTTAAACTGACAATGCGTGGGGGACTCTGCTACGTGGGGCAGGTGAGTCCAGCAGTCAGTCGAACCTGGTATCAAGGGCTTAATTTTCCCTCCTTTATTCCTTTCTCGGCTTCTTTAAATATCTCCAATTTAGCCAATAGTTTTAAGAGTTAAGGTATCATTTAAAACTCTGCTGGTTTCTTTTTTCCTCTCTCTTCTCTTCCTTTAACCCCCTATTTTAAGTCAACTCCACCCCTGCTGCTATCTAACTAGGCAAGTGAGCAAAGACATGTTATAACCACATAAGCAAAATGATTACTTAAAACATCCATTTTGTGAGCAACTAAAATTAGAAGGTCTTTGTTCCTCATGAGAGTTACCAGAAATTGCTCTCACTAACTCTGTTTTTATTTTTATAAACTTCAATGATTTTTGAAATTATTCTTATGAATCTCTTTTCCAAAAATATGACTGCCTTCTACAGGAAGATATACCTGTTTGCCAGTCTCTTTAAGCCCCACAACACATGCCTCTGTCTTTATCCATCTCATCACAAATGACCAGGTCAGTGCTGCCATCACATCACCTACAGACTTTGGTGCTCCCTCCGTGGGGCCCGTGAGCCTTTACGCTCAATACGATACTTCTCACGTTGAATCAAAGTGAACGGTTCTTGTGTCTGATTTCCCTGCCACGCTGTGAGCAGCTAGGGGGCAGGCACCACTGTGCCTGATTCACTTGTGCAGATGCTCAGTAGAGTTGTTTCTGAACGGCTAGATGGATGGGAACATACAGCGTTACTCCCTCAAAGAGTAGGCAGTTTTGAACTCCATCCCTTTCGATTCAGGGTGCCCGCCTCCAACGGACAGTAGTTGGAGAGTAGCAGTCATGATGTCTTTTCCCTTTCCTTATTTCTTTCCCTGTAGTCCTAAAAAACTGTTTTCCCAAAGGTTGAACATCAACCAGCATCACCTTTGAATTAAAGGATTGGCTCCCCAGTGGTTGACTAGTGCTTATTTTTAATAGCAGCCATCAAAGTAGAACTTGGTCTGTGTTTATAATGCCTTTTAATCTGTGGTCAAATATACACTTAAAAAACCCATGCTATTATTTGAAAAGGTTATTCAAGGACAGAATTTTGTGCTTTATTTCCCAGTTTTAGTTGGCAACTCTATTTCCTTTATCTTTGGCATTTGGTTATTTCAGCAACTACAAATACGTTCCTTCTAGCTGATAGTGGGTTTCATAATGGATATAATTCATTTTCTTCCATCTGAAAACTGTCAGACACTGGAATGCATTACCTTTCTTTAATTCACCAAGCTGACCCCAGGAGTTTGTGTGTTATTTCTTTGTGGGGTAAAACTGGTGATCGGCCCTGAAACCCAGAGACATGCCCCTCCAGGGCTTCCTGTTATTTATTAGGGGGTTCAGGTTTCCCCAACTTAGCATATGTAAATGTTTTTACCTGGAAACAAATATGAATCACCTATTTTATGTAATGTTAATTATTGCTCTTCAAAAATGAGCTTACAAATGAAAGCTTTGTTAAACTAAACATTATTTTAGTACATTTGAACCAATAACATTTCTGGCTCGTTTTTCTTTATCCACAATAGAGAATCTTTAAAAACAAACAAATTTTTATTATAGAAACTTTCCAACGTATGCAAAAGTAGAGAAAATAGCATAGTGAATCCTCATGTGCAGGTCACCCCGACTTCAGCAGTTCTCAAGACATGGCCAGTCTTGTTTCATGTGTGCCCCACCCCCACGGGATTCATCCTCATAAAGTATCTTGATAAACCACAGAGTTTAGAGATCATAAGTAAATTGGTTCTTGGACAAGTCCAAGTTCCAAAGAGATGATTTATGCTTGCTTCTCCTCTACTTTGCAAAGACATTTCAGCGTATGACTGATAAAGCCTAGTTTAATCAAGGTATAGGTTGTTTATAATCCTGTTAGAAAAAAATATTCATGCCCTCCTTGAACTTTGGAGTTTCTTCACTAGAACAGCCTTTGGTAAATAAAGATGAGGGAAAGTGATAGGAACAGGTCATCTTTAGTACTTTGAAAGAGAAGTATCTGGTCAGGCTCACAAGAAGGGAATGTTTTTTATTCTCACTCTCAGGAAAGAGGGGCCATTTATCTAATTTTCAGAATGGAATTATACAGACTTCACCATTATCTAGCAATGCCAGTAATGGAACAATTTTTCAGTTTTCTCTAACAAGAGCAACCTTCTTCAGGAATAGTGTTCTGAATGAAATACTGTCCACATTAAATCCAGAATTATTATATTTGCTAATATGCAGAAATCCCCTGCTTACCAAAAGAGAAAGTTCACAAAAAAGAATTATAGCCAACTTAAATAAACTTTGTGGAAGAGATAATTAAATGCCTATTTAAGTATTTATTAATTGTATGTGCTATTTAAAAACAGACGTAAGTTAATATTTTAATTGTCTTTTCCTACTCGTGTTTCAGGAAACCGTTTTATTCCATGTCTTTCATGCATCCTGACATCAGTGCTTATGATACTACTGGGGTCGCTTTTTGATCCCCACACAGTTTCTGTCCTAGTCTGTTGGGCTGCTGTAACAAAATACCTTAGACTGAGTGATTTATAAACAACATAAATTTATTTCTCTTAGTTCTGGAGGAAGCTGGAAAGTCCAAGATCAAGGAACTAATGGATTCAGTGTCTAGTGAGGGCCTGTTCCTCCTGATGGCACCTCTGTGTGTCCTCACATGTTGAAGGGACGGACAGACAAGCAGGCTCCCGCAACCTCTTTCATAAGAGCACGAGTCCTACGCACAAGAGCTCCTCCTTCATGATGTAATCACCTCCCAAAGGCCCCGCCTCTTAACACTATCACATTGGGGATTAGGTTTCAACGTATGAATTTTGGAGGAACACAATCATTCAGACATAGCAGTTTTCTAGGGACTATGATCTTTGCTTCCAACTTTGTTGATTGAAATATAGTACTTTAGTCCCACAAAATTTCATGCTGATAACCAGAAATTTTAGGCAAAGCCACAAATTTATTTTATCTCTCAGTTGTACAATTGTTTTCTTAATCATGTAGGTGTAGAAAAATAAGCTTCATGACCTGTCTACTTTATTGCTTTTTAAAGTGACTTGGAAAAGACTTCTTTACTAAGTAGGTATTTATCTCCTTTCTTAAACAAAAGTAACATTGAAGTTGTCTCATACTTGTCTGTCATTCCCAGACAGTGGTTTTTTCTCCAAAATAAAGCAACCTAGAGAGTACCCTGTAATAGGAGATAGTCGGGGTTGAGGGGATATCTCAGCCTGCATTTAACGCATTCACTGCCACGTGGGCTGTATTTAACTCAGGCTAGTTTTGACCTCAGGACTTCATGAAGCAAAACCCTGCAGTTGGTTCATGAAAGTCTTATTTGTTGATGTTCTTATTGTTACAATTAATATTGACAATTCTAAAAGCATGGATTGTGTTCCATATAACTCACAGCACAGAAAACAATAAAAAATAACAAATTAGAAAGGATCACTTTATTCTAATAAAACATTGTGGCCCCAGGGAAAAATTTTTTTTCTAGTGTGGCAATGTGTTAAACTGATACCTACTTTAAGAGGATAGCAATTTAGCTCCTGTAACTTTCCCTGTCCCTCAAGGCCACCTTAATTCGGACTTTTCCCCTTGTGAGCCAGTTTAAGCTGCAGCCCTTCTGCTTGTCTCTGTCTCCGCAGATCAGGTCTCACCCCCAGTTTGGCGATCTCTGCCAGAGGGCTACTGCTGCTTCCTGCTGCCCCAGCTGGACACTGGGGAACTACATTGCCATTCTGAACAACAGATCGTCCTGTCAGAAAATTGCCGAGCGAGATGTTTCTCATACCTTGAAGCTGCTTCGGACCTGTGCCAAACACTACCAGAACGGGACCCTGGGGCCGGACTGCTGGGACATGGCAGCCAGGAGAAAGGACCAGCTCAAGTGCACCAACGTGCCGCGCAAGTGTACCAAGTACAACGCTGTGTACCAGATCCTGCATTACCTGGTGGACAAAGACTTCATGACCTCAAAGATGGCTGACTACGCCATGCCGGCTCTAAAATACAGCATGCTCTTCTCGCCCACAGAGAAGGGGGAGAGCATGATGAACATTTACTTGGACAATTTCGAAAACTGGAACTCTTCTGACGGCGTGACTACCGTCACTGGGATTGAGTTTGGCATCAAACACAGTTTGTTTCAGGATTATCTTCTCATGGATACTGTGTATCCTGCCATAGCCATTGTGATTGTCCTTTTAGTCATGTGTGTCTACACTAAGTCCGTGTTCATCACTCTGATGACAATGTTTGCAATAATCAGTTCCTTGATTGTTTCCTATTTTCTCTATCGTGTAGTATTTAACTTCGAGTTTTTTCCCTTCATGAACCTCACTGCACTCATTATTTTGGTTGGAATTGGAGCAGATGATGCTTTTGTTCTATGTGATGTTTGGAACTACACCAAATTTGACAAGCCTCATGCTGAAACCTCAGAAACAATAAGCATCACCTTGCAACACGCTGCCCTCTCCATGTTCGTCACCAGTTTTACCACTGCCGCCGCCTTTTATGCCAACTATGTTAGCAACATTACAGCAATCAGATGCTTTGGGGTTTATGCGGGGACAGCTATATTGGTGAATTATGTTCTGATGGTCACATGGCTTCCAGCAGTTGTTGTGCTGCATGAGCGATATCTTCTTAATATATTCAGTTGCTTCAAAAAGCCTCAGCAGCAAATATATGATAACAAAAGCTGCTGGACAGTGGCTTGCCAGAAGTGCCACAAAGTGCTTTTTGCCATTTCAGAAGCGTCTCGCATTTTTTTTGAAAAAGTGTTGCCATGCGTCGTCATTAAGTTTCGCTACCTTTGGCTGTTCTGGTTCCTTGCCTTAACGGTAGGTGGGGCCTACATTGTATGTATAAATCCAAAGATGAAACTGCCCTCCTTGGAGTTATCTGAGTTCCAGGTATTCAGGTCATCTCACCCTTTTGAGCGCTATGATGCTGAGTACAAAAAGCTTTTCATGTTTGAACGTGTTCACCATGGCGAGGAGCTCCACATGCCCATCACAGTAATCTGGGGTGTGTCCCCGGAGGACAATGGCAATCCACTAAATCCCAAGAGTAAAGGGAAGCTGGCATTAGATAGCAGTTTTAACATTGCTAACCCAGCTTCCCAGGCCTG
Organism: Avahi laniger; assembly: GCA_963575035.1. Taxonomy (NCBI): domain Eukaryota; kingdom Metazoa; phylum Chordata; class Mammalia; order Primates; family Indriidae; genus Avahi; species Avahi laniger. Next base: position 86,050 of record CAUYSK010109953.1, read on the forward strand.
GATTTTGCACTTCTGTCAAAAACTGAGAAACCAAACGTTCTTTTACCAGACTGATGAACAGGACTTCACCAGCTGCTTCATTGAGACATTCAAACAGTGGATGGAAAACCAGGACTGTGATGAGCCTGCCCTGTACCCATGCTGCAGCCACTGGAGCTTTCCCTATAAGCAAGAGATTTTTGAACTGTGCATCAAGAGAGCTATCATGGAGCTGGAAAGGAGTACAGGGTACCATTTGGACAGCAAAACCCCAGGGCCAAGATTTGATATCAATGACACTATCAGGGCAGTAGTGCTAGAGTTCCAAAGTACCTACCTCTTCACACTGGCTTATGAGAAGATGCATCAGTTTTATAAAGAGGTGGACTCATGGATTTCCACTGAGCTGAGTTCAGCACCCGAGGGCCTAAGCAATGGTTGGTTTGTCAGCAATCTGGAGTTCTATGACCTCCAGGACAGCCTCTCCGACGGCACCCTCATTGCCATGGGGCTGTCTGTTGCTGTGGCATTTAGTGTGATGCTGCTGACAACTTGGAACATCATTATAAGTCTTTATGCCATCATTTCAATAGCTGGAACTATATTTGTCACTGTTGGTTCTCTTGTCCTCCTGGGCTGGGAACTAAATGTTTTGGAGTCTGTCACCATTTCAGTTGCGGTTGGCTTGTCTGTAGACTTTGCTGTCCATTACGGGGTCGCGTATCGCCTGGCTCCAGATCCTGACCGAGAAGGCAAGGTGATCTTCTCTCTGAGCCGCATGGGCTCTGCGATCGCCATGGCTGCTCTGACCACCTTTGTGGCCGGGGCCATGATGATGCCGTCCACAGTCCTGGCTTACACCCAGCTGGGCACCTTCATGATGCTCATCATGTGCATCAGCTGGGCCTTTGCCACCTTCTTTTTCCAGTGCATGTGTCGGTGCCTTGGACCACAGGGCACCTGTGGTCAGATTCCTTTACCTAAAAAACTACAGTGCAGTGCCTTTTCTCATGCTTTGTCTGCAAGTTCCAGTGACAAAGGACAAAGCAAAACACATACCATGAATGCTTATCATTTAGATCCCAGGGGGCAAAAATCTGAACTGGAGCATGAATTTTATGAATTAGAACCTCTGGCATCCCACAGCTGCACTGCCTCTGAGAAGACTGCTTACGAAGAGACCCACATCTGCTCCGAATTGTTCAACAGCCAAGCAAAGAGTTTAGGGATGCCTGTGCACGCAGCTTGCAACAGTGAGCTCGGCAAAAGCAGCAAACACGACTCTGGCTCTGCCCGGTTACAGCCCTCTCTCGAACAGCACACTGTGTGCCATTTCTTCTCTCTGAATCAGAGATGTAGCTGCCCACATGCCTACAAACACTTGAAACACGGCCCACACTCTTGCCAGCAGATGGAAGACTGCTTGTGCCACCAATGTGCTCCTGCTGCTAGCAGCTTTGTCCAGATCCAAAATGGCGTGGCACCTTTGAAGGCCACCCACCAAGTGGCACAGGGCTTTGCACACCCCGTCCCACACATCCACCCCGGCCCCTGCCTGCAGGGCAGAGTAAATCCACCTGGAATGCAGAATTCTCTGCCTCGGGATGTCTTCCTCCAGCCGGCGCAGCACATTCAGGCCCAAGAAAAAATTGGTAAGACCAGTGTACACGGTGTTCAGGGCATAGAAGAGCATCTTCCAAAGGTGACAGAGCCATCATCACTTGTCTGCACAAGCACTGGATCTTTGCACAAAGCATGTTGTGACCCTGAGAATAAACAAAGGGGACTTTGTAAAAATAGAGATGTCAGGAATACAGAGAGCAGCGGAGGGACCGAAGACAAGGCTTCTGGTTTAGCGAATCAGACCAACGTGGCAGGAAGGAAAGTAGAGCTGTGCTTGCCACAGACTGATGGAATTGTGAACTCAGAACATTTAAATCAGAGTGAACCAAAATTCATACTTAACCATGTCATGGGGGAGGCTGGTTATAGGTCCTGCCCAAACAACCCACAAAGCTGTGGCAGAATTGTGAGAGCGAAGTGCACTTCTGCGGACTGTCAGATGCCAAACATTGAAGCCAATGTGCCTGCTGTACTAACACACTCGGAACTTTCTGGTGAAAGCTTGTTAATAAAAACACTATAATAAATATAGCATTAAATTCAGAACCAGTGCCTCAATCATTCTTTTGAAATGGGAGTAAAATCCAAAAGTTTAGAAAGGAAGCCCCAAAATACAGGAAAAAAGCCTGTTTCGCATTGTTAAAAACTATGGAATATTTTTATATTCCATATGAATGATGAACAAACAAATCTGATGAGTGCATTAGATTATTGGATTGGCTGATTATTAGATTTTATATTCGCAAAAGGTATGGTTTTCCACATATATGCCCAGCTTGAAAAATAATTCCCTCTTTCTACCCTCCCACAGCAGTGATTCAGAGATTTAAAGTTCGAATTACCTAGAAGTTCCAGTTCTCCTGGGCAGTCATATTTACCCGACGTCTTTATTCTGATGCGTTGGGCGGGCAGTGATCGGAACTTTTGATCGCTCAACCTAAACACTAGGAATTGCCCTGATTGTAACAGGGCCACTTCAGGTGGGATCCATTAAGCAAACAACATTAAAATTTACGTTTCTAGTGAAGCCTTATTTAAAAATGAATTGCCACACACTTTAATAGTGCATTCCACTGTCTGTATCGTAGACTTTACCTGAAGCCAGTGACACATTTATGTACAAATCAGTGTCTTTCCCACATTAATGGAAATGTGTAATGTTACTACGTTTGTTACCTGAGGAGTTTCAGGCGTCATCTTGTGTCAGGCCACCATTATGTTAGTGGCACAGAAGGAAGAGCATGAATGAAGACGTGATCACCCAAGACAGTGCCACACTTCACAGAATAAGCCGCACGATGGCAAGGGTGGCCCCAGTCAGCTGTTCTTGCCTCTTGAAGCATGCAGAGCAACGCAACCTGTCGTAATGAAGCTTTGCTTCCGTCTTTGCCGTGAAGGGACCATACACAGAAGGCTTCTTTCTCCTTTGTTAAACAGAGTCTCAAGACATGTTAGGATGATTCTTACTGTGCAGCTAACACCTGGAAACCCTGAGCCTTCAGGCAGCATCTTAAATGACACTTGTGTATCTCACGTTAGATCAGTCTGCAGTATGGGAGCCGCCGGAGTATGTTTTCTGGGTAACACTTCAGATGACAGAGCCCTTATCACAGGGTGTCGTCTGACACTTTGTGCATTCCAGCCCCATCCAGGGAGAGTTCCTCTGCATTCTGCTTCCTTTCGGAGTTCTACCTCCGTTTGTCCTCCAAAAAAACTTGTGGAAATATTTCTAAATACAATGTTCTTTTCAAAAGTAGTTTTAGTTATTTTCTAAGAATAGTTTTCCAAATTAGATTTGCATATTCTAGGCCCTAAAAGTAAGCTGTGAAGACCTAGAAGGGACCTTGTGGGTCGTTGACTCCAGCCCACCTCTGCCAAATCACATTTCAGTTAAGCAGCTTTCCAGCTTTTGCTTGAATACTTCAGCGACAAGTAACTCACTGCACATCTACCGTAGTGGAACCAAAATCTGTCGTCCTGCAGTTTTTCTACCAGTGGGTCCTCGTTCTGTTCTCTGAAGTGAAAACAGATATCTCTGATCTTTCTGCCACAAAGTGTGCCTTCTGATATTTCCAAACAGTAGTCATGTGCCCCCACTAACATCCTCAGTTCATCGATTGTTCTTCCCATGACCAGGACTGAGCAATTATGGTCTCCCATGGATAAGTTTGTCAGATTCCTCGTGCGCGTGCAGTACCCCAACAGGCCCTGATAACTCAAGGAGGAGGCCCAGCCCCCAGGAGCCTGGCTGGTCCTCCCTGCGAGTTCGCTTAGAGAAGGAAATAACTGGTGGCTCAAGTATTACAGCCAGCTGTCCTGTGGCTTCGCGGGAACTAAACCCTCAAGGTCTGTCTCACGCGTACCATTGCTAAACTGCCTCTTCAGACCACTTAGGATTTTACACTGAAGTTCGGGAGCTTCTGTCCATTCCGATTGCGCTTAATTCTGTTAGACAAATAAGGGAAGGAGGAGGGAACACTTGAAATGAGGACTCACATTACCACGCGCTAGATTCTCTGTTTTCCTTCTGAAATGTGTAATCATACAGTTGGCTAGTGAAAATTTAGTGGCCCCAAATCACTTTTTTCTTGGGCATGGACACAGATTGAATTTAAGGGCTTTAGGAGATGCAAATTTCTTTACAGTTTAACCTGGAAGACTTTCAGGTGAGCAAAGTGTCATCTGATTTAGAAAATGACAACTAGAGTGAAAGGTGGAAAGGGGACATCCCGAGTCTTCCTCCTGGGGCCTCCATCAGGAAGGCCACCGTCCACCGCCTGCTCTGGCTCCAGGGGGCAGGAGGGCCCTTCCCGGCCACCCCACTCTGCTTCATTACCCCAACTGTTTATTTCGTCTCCAAGTCTGAATTGACTATGTTTTTTTCATAACGGGATTTTTTTTTTTTTAAGAATTCATTTGCTGGGCCTAGAAAACTGTAAAATTTTTGTTTTTTTATTTTGAATTCCTCACTACTGAGCAGCAAAGGGTCACTATTTTCAGTTCTGTTTCACAAAAAAATTTCATCCATTATCTTCTTATAGATAATTTGTGAAGCAGATAAGTTCAAATTACACATGGGGGATAGAGTCCTTTCCCCTCACTGGGAAATATCTGTGACTCGGCTGGTATTTGATTGTGGAAAGAATTTGCGTGTCGTCTGTCACTACAACAGACACGTCTTTGAGGTTTGAGTCCTTGTGTCCAAATTTGTCCCTAACTTCTTCCCTGCAAGGTCACTATCGAAATCCCTCTTTGATTGGAAAGGGGTGTGGGCCAAGAGCAAGAAGATTTTTGAAGAGAAGAGCTGTGTCTGAAATAACCGCACGGCTCCATCTCCCTGTGCTCATTTCCTGTGTGCAGTTGCTGTAAAATGCACATCCTCCAAGAACAAGATTCTTTAAAGGTATGCTAAGCTGCTGTTAAATGTCATCACAGTAATCTATGCCCAGTCTCAGTCATTCTAAATTTTAAAACTTTTGCATGGGGTGACGTGAAGGGTAGTTTACGAATGAGATCGTGCAGGAGGTTAGAATATGTTCCCGATTCTCATGGTCTCACAAGGAAACCATCTTTCCAGCAGCAGTTAGGATAGTTGCTGAATGAAATATGAGGAAATGGTGACTTTGAAAACAGCTGGATCTTTTCACTTTAATGAGGAAAGTCGTTTTAGAAGAAAAGAAAAACTAAACCTATGTTAAAAAAAAAATCCAAAAACTCAATTGGGATTTTTTCATGAGGTTCAAACGTAGCCACAAAAATAGAAATCTGTTGAAATCATGAGGGGATTTCTTTTTTAATGCAGAAGGAACCATCGTGTCCAAACATCACGTATACCATCATGGATCTTTCCAAAATGTTTGCTGGTCTTTAGTTTATCTCCAACTGTTGTTACATTAACCTATAATTTCTTTTTTGTTAAACAGCCACTTTCATTAATGTTTGGTTTTATACACCGTGATGTTTTGTATCTTTGCATTTAATATATAGAAAAAATAAGTAATGAATATTCATGTTTGATTAGTAGAATCTTCTGACCTTTGTTCTTAACAATGTTTTAACTGCCATAATTTTGGATTTTTTCTTGGAAAAGAAGATGTCGTTTCTCTTTTCCTTGGCTTCATAAACCAAAGGGTGACACACAAGAATAGTGAGTAACTAGGGTCAACACAGTTTCCATCAGTGCTCCTAAGACATCAGATAGAACATGAAGTTGACAGCACAGTGCCAGCTAGGACACCATTCGCTACCTCAGCGGGGCCACATGGACATTTGGTGCATGTAAGTATACTTTCCTGAGATTTGGGAAATGTGAGTACTATTTTAAGTTTTAGGGAGAGGACATAAAGCAATGGTGTCCTGCATTCAGAAGTCATAGCCCAAGAAAGGGCTCTTTCCAGCCTGGATATTCTTCAAGGGTTTTATAGTATTTAGGTAACCCTGAGAACCATATGCTTTTTATTTTAAGTAAGAAGATAAATCAGTGGCCCCACTGAAGAGTAACACTGTAGAGCACATGTCCTCTCCCTAAGGGATTCATGCCAACATTTGAAATACTAATAGCAGTCAACACCTCCACCTCGCCTGACTCCTAAAATGGGTTCACTTCTTGACTGACTTTGTGCGTCTCTTAATGACTGTGATGGTCCCGACCCTGTGACTTTCACAGTGAAATGAGCTAAACTCCGTGTTCTCAACTCAACTGGAATAGCTAAACTTTGACATTTACCCTTTCTAATCTCAGATATTTTTATGTAACTTTCTGCAATGTAATCTACACCTTCCTAAAAAGCAAAGGGAAGATGATTTTTAGTAAGAAATAGTTTTTTTGGAACCCAATAAGGTTCTTATCAGAGCTGATTTTAAATAGAAATGAAGCGACAGAGTAAAATTTGCTCAAACTCTCTCTGCTAATTGGACATTTGTGATCAATGAACCGGACTTTAACTTTCCACTATTTAAAGGCGAAAGGATTTGCTAAGTAAACTAATAATCTAAACAGGATTACAAAGAGCCCGTTTCGCCTGCCTAAGAAAACAAGCTTCAGAAACTACTGTAGTGCTGCTGCCTTTGCAACGTGGTATGATCATTACAAAACTTGTTAATAAAAAAAGGTCCGGAAGGATCATCTTTGGGCAAAACTTTTCCAGATGTTTTAAATACTAGTTGAGGACGATAAAATTGCACGTACGTTTAAGTAGTTTTGAATGTGGCTGTGCTCGGGTGCTCCACCCTCCCACTAGCGTCACTATCCTACGTGGGTCTCAAGGTGGCCTCCCTGTCTCTGTGCTGGCAGTGACCGAGTGCTTCACATTCACTGGCCTGAAAGGATGGGATGTGTAAAGCCACAAGCTTCCCCCTCCCTCTAGCAAAGTTTCTGTTTCTAAAGAGATCTGAAGAAAGGCTTTGAGGAACAAGCCATCTCTGACAATATCCTCCCTCAGACTGAAGTTCACTGGTTTGTTCTTTTCTAGAGCTTGATCTCTTCTCTGTAGCTTTCCTTTCCTGAATAGTGTGTGTGTTACTAGTCACGTATCGGATGGGAAAGGATATATACTGCATAATCTCGAACTGCTGAATAATTCTGTCACAGATCCAACTTGAATATCTTTGCCTGCCCTGAAAAGGACCCTGGGCTCTGGGTGGCACACAGGGGGACCTCCTTCAGTGAGTGGCTTCCCTGCCAATCATGACAAATCATACAGTGCTTCAGTAAATACCTACATGATAGCATCAGAGAGGAAACAGAGGTCAGAAAAGCCAAATTTAAGACAAAACTTAATCCTTCCTCTAAATTACTGTGATTCAGAAAACCAATTTAGGCACATATCCTGTCCTAGAAACAAAAACTGTGATTTTTCTCATCTGTGGGTTGATTGTTACAAACCAAATTCATCATGAGCCCTCCAGGGATGGAGGAAAGGTTTCATATTCTCTATGTTTTGATGTTGTATTTGGGTCTTGGGAGAAGCAGGCTAAGTCTTTTTTAGGTAGTTGGGCCATCCTGAAGGAAACTTCGGGGGACTCATTTGCGTGAACTCCACAACTCCATTAGAGCAGGGAGTAGCTGTAAGATCTGTGCCTCCACTTCAACACCGGGGACACCAGGTTTCAGCAGCAGCATCTACTGGGCTGGATGGTCACTGTCTGATGACTTGTCTGTCTCCCTCACCAGACTAACTCCTAGGGAGCAGGCTCTGTCTTCAGCACCTCAAGTGACCAGAAGTGAGTGAAAGTCCATTGCATTCAGGACACGAAGGCAAGAGCCTCTGCCTTCAAGAAAGCTACCATCCTGAAAAAGCAGAATCAATGCCCTCCAAGAAGAAAGGGTTTGCAAAGCAGATAATTGCACAAGTAAGACCTTTTTAAAAACACGAGAGACGTGAAAAATGTTGAAACTAAGACTCAAATAGTCTTGAGCATTTTACAGTAACCCTTATTTGTAGCAGCAGGGCCCTAAAAAAAATCAATGGATTTGGAGTTTTAAAAACAAAAGACCAAGGTTGAAGGGCAAGACCAGCCACTTGCTTGTACTTCAATGTTCTCATCTATAAACTAAAGTCGACTATACCTACCTCACAGGGTTGCGAGGATTAAATGAGAAAAGGCACGTTAAAGAGGCTACTGTGTAAATATTATTAACCCAATGGCTGGAATGCTGTCGTGTCAGCCTCTTCTACTCATTAAAGCACATCCTGCAAACCCCTGTGCAGGCCGCCTCTGCTAACTGACTCACTGTCACACACGTGCTGCAAAGGCATTTGCCCATACTGCAAATCTTGCACGTATCAGATAGTATGTAATGTGTGTACATGCATGCTTTCAGTGTACATGTTTGCCGCATATACTTCAATCTAATAAAAACTTTATCCCCCTCCAGTCTGTCTCACTGTGGCCACCTCTGTGCTTTGGAAAGGTGTTCTTACTTATGTTCCAAAAGTGGTATGAATGTATTCATTCACTATCTTCTTGGGATACCGCAGAGATAGTTTCTACTCAGATTGTATAAGCTAAGTAATTTTAAGGTTATCCTTCATATCATGGTTGTATTTTTTTATAATTTACAAGTCACCTTTACATGCATCTTCCTCTAAATTAAATCAGTTTTCACTGCAAGCTGCTTGCTAACAAGTTTTAAATGACTGAATGAGTAAATGGATGAAAGGATCGATGGATGGATGGTTGAAGCAGTGTGGGCATATATTTTTTCCTTGTTTATAGATGATGAAATTGAAGTTAAAGGACTTAACTTGATCACTCACCTGACAAATTTCAAACCAGGAGTCCAGGATTTTTTCCATGATATATATCTGCCATGACGAAGTCATTTTTAAAAAAATGATTCATTGGCTGGATGTGATGGTTCATGCCTGTAATCTCAGCACTTTGGGAGGCCAAGGCAGGAGGCTCGCTTGAGACCAGGAATTTGAGACCAGCCTGGACGACATAGCGAGACTCTGTCTCTACAAAAAAACAAAGCAAATTAGCTGGGTGTGGTGGCAAGCACCTGCAATCCAAACTACTCAGGACGCTGAGGCAGGAGGATCGCCTGAGCCCAGGAGTTCGAAGTTGCAGTGAGCTGCACTGGGTGACAGCCTGGGTGACAAAGTGAGACCCTGTCTCTTAAAAGAAAAAAAAGTTTCATGATTTCTTGATATTTATTTTAACAGTCCATATGACCACTCTTACAATTATTCACTAGCCTATTTCTCTTTAGTTTTTATTCAAGGTAGATACATATTTTTCTAGTTTTTTTATTATTTATGCGTACTGATATTGCCATGTAATATTTGTTTCATGTTCATTTTGAGGGTCTCATAATAGTTGAAATTGGAAAGCAAAACCCAGGATTGACAGTGGTTTCTGCTACAATGAAGTGAAGATGAAACTTTCAGAAAAAGGATAGACACAATTGACATTCTCCAAAATATACGTTTTATTTTGAAATCCCCTCAGAGTTTTTGCTGATGCAGACTGACTTTCCCTTGATTTTTCTGCCATCCGTGTGTAGATTGACTCATTTATCCAACAGCTACTGCTGGCAGCCATCAGACTAAACCAGCTACTGTCTCGGTCATCGGCACCTGAACAAGCAAGGCCTCTGCCCTCCAGCAGTGTGAGCGGTAAACAAATCATTGCAAAAGACAAGTAGTCACTTGGAAGAAAAAACAATTCTACAGCACCTCTCACAAACAAAGGATTGCTATCTCCATCATACAAATCTAAAAGAAAAGGAAACCAGTAGAAAAATGGACAAATGATATAGACGGGCACTCTGTCGAAGGAGAAGTACCAACGGGCAATCTGTTCACTGAGCGACTTTCCGTTTTCACCTGTCAGAGTGGCCAGAATCCTAGAGACTGGCAGCAGCCGGCGCTGGGAAGGACACGGGCAAAGGGGCGCTGGGTGCTTAGAAGCCAACACGATACTTCAAAAGGGGGGTTTCTGACAGCACTGTGAATGTTCATAATCTGCAGCAGAAGAGTCTCATTTCTAGAAATCTTCTGTCCAGAAATGATGGCATGAGTGCGCCTCGTGTACGTACAAGGATGCTCATCACTAAAGTGCAAAAGTTTTCTTGGAAGAAAAAAAATAAAAATAGAATTTGAAACAAACAATCTCCATCACAAGAGCCCTGGTAAAATAAAACTGGGAAAACATGGCAGCCCTTAGAAAGAATGATGTAGATTTCAGTAAACGGACCTGTAAAGATATCCATGGGGCATTGTTAAGTGCAAAAAAAAATAAGTTGCAAATAAAGTATTTAGAATGATATACAGCAAACTTTTATAAGCCTCCCTCTAGGGAGCAGAGTCAGACACAGGACTAGTTACTAATGAAGGAGTGATTTCAGATTACATATATACTTTTTTCAATGCATTTGGAAAATAGATGATTTTAGCTTTCCTTTATGTGTCTTTCCATATTTTTTAAACAAAAAAATTGGTAAATGTCCACACGGCCCAGTTTAGTATAAAAGCTGTAGGGGAGGAGTGTGCTGACGTCATAGGAAGCAGAGGAAGGGACAGAATCCTCAGTGTTCACTACGATCCGTTTAACCCTTTGTCAACCTCAGTAAGTCAGCAACAATATTCCTATTTTATAGTTGCGTAAACTGGGGATAAGAAAAACCAGGTAAGTTTCCTAAGGTCACGTAGCCGTGTAGCGACAGAGCTAGACCGCGGCCCAGCCTGCGTGGCAGGCTCCCAGCCCACACGCGAACATCTGGGCCCAGGACTGCAGACGGCGACCGAGGACAGCTACCGTCCAGACAGGAGACCGCAGATGCGGAAGTCGGAGACGCCAAGGATCCAGCCTGTCAGGGGAACACTGCTGACGACGGGGGACAGTCGTCAACACTTCTCATGCTAATAAGAGAAGACCATAAAAGGGTGACAGAGGCTACGAGTCTCACCAAAGTCAAAATCTTTTTAACGCATGTCTTCATATGCTTGAAAACTGAGGGCTTGCCCAGGGGCCTCTATCGCGAAGGCAGATCTGAACCCGGACGCACTGCCTTACGCCGCGATCTGCGGGGAGGGGCGCTGCAGGTGCTCGTTCGCGGCACCCGGCGTTTCACAGTCTCTCCATAGTTTGGAAGTGCCCCATGCTGTGATCAGCTTTCCCAGTGTAGCGTCCAAGCAGAATGTCAACCTTCCCTGCCGCAAGGCTGCAGACATGTGGCTTGGGCTCTGCGCGTCAGAGGGAGCCACGTCGGTCTTTGGTTTGAAAGCGATTGAACACGCAGGGGTCAGGGCATTTACTGCAAATGCAGGTGACTTGGGGATTGGTGACGGCAGCAGCTCCCTTTCCGGGACCATTCTTCAGTGTGGTGCTGAGAGTTCCTCCTGGAAGCCTGGGTGCCTCCAGCCCTCGCGACAACTCAGTTCTCTAACATCCCTTAATACAGCCTCTCCTGCTGAACACCAGCTCGAATAGATTCTGTTGTCTGCAACTCAGAATGATGACCGGTGTCACACAGGAACTCGCAGAGGCGAGGAAGAGGTTTCTTATCACCCCGCTGGCCTTGGCTTTGAGTGAGGAAGGGAGAAAGACCAGGTGTGCTGGCCTCCCTGCTAACACCTCGTCTTCACTGCCTCACAGTCAGCGCGTTCCAGTCATGTTCAGGATTTTCCCGAGAGTTTTAAATTCTGCCCCAAAGCCGCTGTGTCTTCTGTTATTTTATAAATATTCTAGTAGTAATGTCTGGGCCTCATAGTCTCTGAAACGTTCACTTCCCCAGCAAATGCTAACGGAGGAACAACTCAGCCAAAATGCAGACCTGGCTGGAGAGAGGCAGGGCCATGCCCGATTCCCCCAGCGATGTCCCCGTGAGCCCTGCCCATCTGAAGAAGAAGGGCGTGGACAGAGGGGAGGGGAGGCGGAGGGATGACAAGACATCCCCAAGCCCTTTGACTTCTTAGGAGAAGACGGTCTGTTAATGCAAGAGCTGGGGAAGAACATCATTGAGACGGAAGAAGTTCGGCTGGAGGTCGCTGTCAGACGTGTCCTAGGCTCTTGTCCACGCCGATAATGGCAGGCGGATTCAGAGGACTAACTGTACGTTCTAGTCATGCAAGTTGCTGTGCATTATGGGAGCTGTATCTTGAGGAAAAACCCCGAGAGAGATCTCCATCTGCCCAGGACAGTTGAGGAGAGCTGGGCTGTCTGCTGAGAGGTTAGTGTTGGGGTGGGGACTAACCCACGGAGGCCAGGCTAGGCCAGGCTCATGGCTTAATGATTGCCTAGATCTCTGACAACTTTGCAGTTAGAGGCAGAATTATTTTTCCTCATGCAGTGAGCAAAGCTTTATTAAAGCAATAATAAAGACTGAGAGACCCACAATTGAATGTTGGGTGGGGAAGTTTTACGGCCCAACAGGGAGCCCCATCCCTCGGTCTAGACTCCGGGAGATGAAGTTGGAGGATGAGCAGTGGGTAGGCCTTTTACACCAGCAAGGTGCTCCCTGTCTCGGTGCCTCCGAGACTAGCGGCTGTCTGGTGACACGGGGCCTGCAGGGGAGGCGGCGCTGGGCTGGCTGGAGGGGGCTGCTGTTCATAGGCAGACCCGGCAGTGCCCACCCCTGGGTCTCGGTGCGTCCAGGAGGACCAGCCCTGCACGCCGTCGCCCGGCCAGATCTGCCCAGTGTTGGCGGGCAGGGCGGCCGCGGGGTCGGTCAGCTTCTTGTCCGGCTCAGCCTCAGGGTTGCCAACAAGTGCAGAGGTGAGGGGCCCATGGCTGGGAGAAGCGGCCAGTCTTCTGTGGAAAGCTGAGGTGCTTTCTGTGTGGTCTAGAGGGCCCAAGGGTCCAAGCATGGCCCTGGCAGGCAGGCCAGGCTGCGTCTCCACCTCCCTGCCTGCTGGCATTTCCCCTGCGCTCTCCCCTCTGCTTTCTCACCAGCCGAAGGCCCCAGGCATAGACGTATTACTCAATTTTTCCAGCCTCAGTCTCCTCATTTGAAAAGGAGGGTAGTAACACTTTATACTGGGAACACGCCCAGATAGGAAGCACATTGCCTGGAGTCGGCAGGAAGCACACACCGGTGTGAGGCAGGGACCCGCTCCGCTTGTCCTTATCTGCCGGGATAGAGCAGGTCGGGAGGGGTCGACAGGAGGCCGCCCAGCGCTGGGAATTCCGGCACGAGGTGTTTCTCTCTAGGTGGAAGGAAGGGATATCCTGACATGGATCAGCAAGACGTCCCCACTGGGAATCCTTCCAGACCCACAGTAGGAAGGGCTGGGATGTGGGCTTTGCTCTGGGAACCCGTGGCCAGGACACTTTCAGGACTGGAGCAAGGCCCCGAAGTCCCTGTGGGCCAGGCTTTGAGGGACAAAGCAGAGGGAAGCCACCGAGGTCCTAGGATTCAAATGCAGACCTGCCACTGGTAGGACTGCAAATTAGTGCAGTCTCTGTGGAAAAGAAATTTACCTCAGAGAGCTAAAAATAGAAATACTGTTTGATCCAGCAATAGCACTATTAGGCATCTACCCAAAAGAGCACAAAACATGTTACAATAAAGACATCTGCACCCGAATGTTTCTGGCAACACAATTCACTATTGCAAGGATGTGGAAACAACCCCAGTGCTCGTCAAT
>CAUYSK010109960.1:0-19018 GCA_963575035.1 Avahi laniger
CCGGCCATGAAGGATTTACATTTGCCTCCATTGTCCACCCAAGAGATGGTGGTTCCTGCTCCCCTGAAATGGAATCGGGTCATCCTCACACTGGGGACTCCCTGAGGTCAGAAAAGAAGGGACAGTGACTCCAAGGACAACTCTGATGTTTTCCCAGGATGCAGTGTTGATTTGGGATCTTCCCACAAGTTTGGATCCCACCTCCATTCATCCCCTGAGCCTGTGGGGACAGTCAGCAACAGGCCTTGCCAGGAGGGCCACTTGCTGGATGTGCCAGGCTGGGACGGCACGAGGTGCCGCTGCCTTTCGTTGGGGCCTTCGCCATCGGTCTGCCTTGGCTCTTCCGTGTTTCGTTGTCTGTGTGGGTACGTCTGCGTCTGCCTCTCTGTCTCCCTCCGCTGCTCCCCTGATCTGATTGCCTCGTGCCCCCGCTCTGTGTTGTCAAATACACAACCTTGCCCTGCTCAGTGCTGCAGCCCCACTGCAGACGATGAGACTAGTTTCAGGACGGATGCATGGAACTCAAGCGTGACGTTAGCAACTGGGTCTGGCTCTGTGCAGCAAGAATGTCTCTGCGTTCTGCATGACTGAACAGCTAAGTTGATAAGGGACAGAAGTAAAGCCACCGGGAGGTGACCAGATGGAGAACAGTGCTCAGTTTGCAGAGTCTCAAAGGGCACATTTCTGGAAAGGCATAGAAGCCCCCACAATACTCCAAAGATGAGGGTGGACCTCTGACCTCGTAGGCTTCCATTGATACCCTATTACCGTTCGTTATCCATCAGTGTATGTAATTTATACTTGTTTATATTTTCAATCAGGGTCTGGAGAAGGAATGAGAGAGGTGGGAGTGGATGGTAATTGTGGTAGAAGAAATGTGTTCTGGAAATAGACCCCAAGGTGAGTAAAGCCACACTCACCTCTAACAGGTGAAGGTCTGTGACGTGTCTTGCTCATGCTTGGTTCTGTGGGGGGCTGAAGTTGAACTAGAATGTGTACATCGGGGCTTCTTAACCTCTGCAGTCCTGACATTTTGGGCCAGATCATTCTTTGTCGTTGGGTTTGTCCTGCGCATTGCAGGATGTTAGCAGTATCCCTGGCCTGTCCCTACTAGATGCCAGTAGCACCTCTACTCCTAATGTGATGACCAAAAATGTCTCCAGACACTGCCAAATGCATCTCTCCCCCCAGCGAAAACCACTGGGTCCCTCCATCAGATGTTAAGTAACAAGTCAGATGTGAGCACGTACATGCCAAAGAAATCCTGCAGACGGTTAGGACCACCGGGGCCAGAGGCAGGCTGGGTGCAGTGTGGGCTGGAGTGACAGAAGGCCCTAGGGAGGGGGGTGTTGGCGTGGAGCTTGGGGAGGGATTCAGGAATGGGTAGATTTCAGTGGATAGAAGGTTTTAGGTAGGAGAAAAGGCTCTGGGTCAGCAAGGAAGGAGAGCACTGGAAAGGTGGTAAAGACCCTGAACTAACTGCAGGTGATGTACACCAGCATCCATGCTTTAACCACTGCGGGGTTTAATGAGAAAGTCTCAGCTTCTCCCTCAGTAGAGTTTGGAGATTTGTTCTGAGACTTTGCTCATATAATCCCATGGGCCATGTCTTTCCAGACTGAAGCGTCTATCCTTTGGGCGAAGGAGCCTAATCTCTGGGTTAGGAACTGGATCTCCACGCCCTGTTTCACACTGAAGTACTAAGCCCTGGACTTGGTGACATGCTGGTAAATGTCTAACAATTGGCTCCTCGTGGAAAACGCCCTGATTGTAGCCTGTGCCAATTTCCATGGTGTAAATGCCCCCACCAAGGACACTTACAAGCTACCAGTAAACAGACAACTGGCTGGCAAAATTCCTGAACACTTAACATTCAGCTCCCGTGAGCAAGCATCAGCTGCCTGCAGCCCACCACTGCCTGCGTGTTTCTCTGTGAGTCCTGTAGAGAACGTTTCCTTTAGCAGTTCAAACAAAAGGTGTTACATGTTCACGATGCAGCCAACCTACTAGTGTAGAACAATCCTTTTCCCAGTAAAACATGTCTCACTGTCCATAGAGCGGTGCCATTTTCAGCTCGATGAGGTACAATGCTAGTGACCCTGATACAGGCCAATGTGTGCCCTTCTCGTGCGCAATTCCTGATAGAGCCAGCCCGGTTCTTCCACAATGTCTCCTTTTGCAGTTGTACCTGATTTTATTACCAGTTTTCATCTGAAACCACTGGAAAATGGGACCATTTTGTTTTTGATTTTTGGCCAGGAATCGCTTGATCCTGAAAGTCTTGCGAGGAGACACGGTGTGGAATGGTGCCAAACGCTCCTACCGCGGTGGCAGAGATGGGGAGAGGGAGCCTCACGTCACATGCCCGTCCACAGTGACCTTTCATTTGTTCAAACCTACTGTGGTTTTCATTTCAAAAGTTGGAACCATTTTTATTTTTGGCCTAATTAAAAAAAATTTTTACTTAAATCAATTATTTAAGTGGGGGCTTTTTTTTCCCTAAATTGCCATATAGCTTTTTCAAATGGCTTTTTAATCATTGTGATTTAACAATAGCTGTGACTAACTATTCCTGTCTTCTCTGCTAATCTGTAAGCTTCACACGAAAGGGATCCCCTAGTGAAGAAGTGTCTGGTTCGTATCAGGCCCTCAGTGAGCATGTGTGGGGTGGGCAGATGGAGAGATGCTTTGGCTTTAGCTCTCCCTTCCCTTCCTTAGTGCTGCTAACAACAGGCTGCCTCGCAGCAGCCCCGGCAGGCTGGAGAGGGTGCTGTCTGTGAAGTTCCTAGGAGGGACGCGTCCGGCCTCAGACCTGTCCCAAAGGCGCCGAATGAAGGGGCGCCACAGCCTCCAGCCTGGTCCCGAGAGAGGTTTACGTGCGGATGAGCCACCCCACACGCAGGGATAGCTCGATCCAAAGCACTTTAGAAATCAAACCTCGAGGCCATATTGAGCTGGGTCGGTCC
This sequence comes from Avahi laniger, assembly GCA_963575035.1. Classification (NCBI taxonomy): domain Eukaryota; kingdom Metazoa; phylum Chordata; class Mammalia; order Primates; family Indriidae; genus Avahi; species Avahi laniger. The sequence goes on from CAUYSK010109960.1 coordinate 2,967, forward strand.
TCATTGTCAGCATTTCAAACTGAAACATCCAAGTATTCCTTTACCCAGGGGTAATAAGTAGAAACGAAGCCCAAACAAACATCTGAGTCAGTTTAGCAGCCTTGCAGGTGCGGAGCTGTTATTGAGAAGCAGGAACAGGCACCAGCCCAGCCCTAGGACCTCACAGGCACCCCAAAATCCAACAGGTGCAGGCTGCTTAAGCTCCCTTAATAAAGCATCGCACTCTAACGCATCTGGCATGGGGACGTGTCTGTGCCCATGTCCTCACGACTCTGCTTGGCCAACACCCTGTGCGTTCGCCCCCACCCAAGCCTCAATTCCTGCACTGACAAAGCCTCCCTTGGCACACCGCGTGGCACTCAGCGGCTGCTTCACTCAGAGACACAGTGCTGGGTCACGCTGAGGTATGAGCTCATGTGTCATTTCAAATCCTTTTCTGGTTGATTCCTCTGTAAGCGCAGTGACCTGCCCCCAACTGTGTGGCCCCTCGCAACTCCTCTCACAATGTGTCTGCTCCTGCAGGCTGCTCTACCGATGTCCTTGGAAGGGCCACACCTGCCAAACTCAGCATCGCCCAGCAGGCATTTGCCCAGCGGCCACCTGCCATTGTGCTCAGAGTAGCTCAAAGGCGCATGCGGGTGCCGCCCTGGGAGACAGCTTACTGAGTTCCCCACCGAGTTTCTCTGCCAGGAACAGCTGGAGCCCCGGAGTGGCAGTCTGACCCTCAGAAAGCCTTTGGGTCTTTTTCAATAAAACGTGGGGCAACGGTCAGTGTCCACATGACAGGTACCACTGGGTGGGACATTCCTACTTCTGCCGAACCAACCAGACCAGTGGAAAGTGTAGGGTTGCATGCTGTTGGGAAACCACCAAGCTCCCCTTTGGGTTGGAAGGAACAGAGGGACTCTGCGCATAAGATTTAAACACTGATATGTAAGCAATTAAAAATAATTTCTTAAAGTGCTGCAGCTTAGTGGGTCCTTGTGATGTGTCAGGACATTTGAAACAAATGGCTCCCTCTGCAATTATGCAACTGGCCCTGTTGTCAGACACTGTGCTAACCAGTGGACAGATGTTTATTTATCACAACCCTCTGAGAGGGGTTTTGTCCTCATTTAATAGGTAAGAACACTGGGACTTGGCTAGACAAATCCGACATGCAGGGACCAGCAGATAGGAGATAGCAGAGCTGGAACAGAAGCCAGATCTGCCAACCCCGACCATGTGGCCACCGAGCAATGACGCCACTGCTAGGGTCCTCAGGGGAGAAGTGCCGCCCACTCTGTGGGTGTGAGAGCTTATGTCCCTCTGAGGCTACGCAGAAGCACGTGGCCTCTGGGTGCGGAGCGTGGCGGTGAGCGCGACGCTGGCAGGCGGGCACTCTGGCTCTGCCATTTCCAGTTGTACAGCCCTAGCCTGGTTGCCCTCTCTGGGCCTCAGTTTCCTCAGCTGTAAAAGGAACAGAAGAAAGATGATAGGACCAACTTTACTGGATTCTTCTGAGGATTAAAGCAATTAAAAGTACAAAGTGCTTAGACCAGTAAGGAGTCGATCAATGTGTGCAAGGATTATTTCAAAATGGGCTTAAGATAAGCGAGCAATGCTGAAGTCTGTGACTCCTTTCCACCAAAAACAAACCATCTGGCGGTTTCAAGTGAGCTGTGCTTCCTTCCCCTTCCACAGATGGCGGAGACTCAGGCCACGCTGGGCAGAGTGCAGACTCTGGCGCTGAAACCCCAGTGTTGGGGCTCTCGCCACTCCAGGGGACGATGTATCTCCAGAGGAGGAGAACTTCCACTGTCAGAACCAAAGACACACAGAGAAGGAAGTGACGTCCCTGACTCTAGAATGCAGCCCTCTATGCAGGGCCGAGCCCGTTTTGCTCTCTTGTGGTCCTCAGAGCAGCAGGGAAAGCATCATAGTTTGGGCTTCTGGCTGCCCTCGGAGTCACCCCTGCTAAATCTGTTGACAGACCAAGGCGGGGCTGGTGCCAGCACTACTGATAGAGATGGCCATGGGCCCCTGGACTGTCCCCTGCATAGAAAGAGAACAGAGCTGTCTCTGATCTCAGGTCTCCTGGGGGACAATGGGCAGGAGGGGAGAGGTTCCATTAGGGCCAGGAAGGGAGGGGCTCGCCACATGCCTTTTGGCGCTCCTGCGATAGCAGAGAGGGTGCCTGGCGCCTGGATAGCAGAGAGGGTGCCTGGCGCCTGCCGCTGTGACAGCTTCCTAGCACTTAATCCCTCCACTTCCCCCACCCCCAAAGCCAGCTCAGGATCAGGGGACTCCCTGGGCTTCTCCAACAATCAGGCCCCTTCTCAGATAATACTGGAAGGCGGGGGAGGGGGAGACGAGGAAGCCAGCGGAAGTGCCCCATTCCTGGACAGAGCTGGGGTGGGTGGGCAGAAGCGCTGGAGAAGGGCAGGTGTGGAGACAGCCCAAGGCAAGCAGACAAATTCCACAGGATGGGATATATTCATGGAGAAGAAAGGAGCTATCGGGCCACACAAAGACACAGAGGAACCTCAGCGCATGTTGCTAAGTGACAAAGCCCATCTGAAAAGGCTACATACTCTGTGATTCCAACTATTAATGTATAACGCTCTGGAAAAGGCAAAACTATAGAGACAGCAGAGAGATCAGTGGCTGCCAGGAGTTCCAGGGAGGGGATGGATATGTGGCACGCGAGGCCATTTTTAGATCAGAGAAACTATTCTGTTTGCTACTGCAATGTGATATATGTCTTTACACGCTTGTCAAAACCCACGGAATGCATAACACAAAGAGCAAACCTTACTGTAAACTGCAGACTGCAGCTAATGATAACGTATCAATACTGGTTCGTTGATTGCGACAAAGGCCCACGCTAACGCAGCATGTGAGAGTGGGGAGGGGGGGTACTCTGTTCTTTGTGCCTAATTTTTCTATAAACCTAAAAATGCTCTTACAGATAATCAAGTCAATTAATTAAAGAAACAACAATAAAAAAAGTAAAAATCAAAACCAAAGCCAAAAAAGCAAACACCACGTGGGCTGGGCCGGAGTGAGAATAGCTGCCCCAGGCACGCTTCCTGGGCCTCGCTGCTGGGTCAGGAGCAGAAAGGGCCAGTGAGTGTGGCCGCCATTCCGCTCCCAGGCCCTGGCTCAAACCCAGTCGCCCTCACAAAGGTCATTTGATCAGATTGTTTTTTCCCTCGTATCATTTAAGAAGCCCTTTGTTTCCACAGTTTTGGTGCAAAAAAAAAAAAAAGAAAAAAGATCTGGCTAAAAGGATTTGGGGCATCCGGCTGGTGAGTGTAGGGGAGGTTTTAACTTTAGATGAGGCACCAAAAACGATGTGCTCAGCTTGGCAGCATCCTTCACTGACTCTTTTTTTTTTAAAAGACAGGGTCTTGCTGTGATGCCCAGGCTGGTCTTGAACTCCTGGGCTCAAGCGATCCTCCCAAGTAGCTGGGACTGCAGGCACCCACCTCTGTGCCCCACCTGCCCTCTTGACTCTTATCAGTAACTCGGTTGCTTTCCATCCAGCCTCAGCTGTCACTCTCACATTTTGAGACCTGCAGAGGCGCAGCCTGAACCCACGGGACAGGAGCTGCTCGCTCGCCCACTGGGATGGGCAGCGCTGACTCCCAAGCACCCCCAGAATCCCCAGGAGAGGGCTTCCTTCCTGTACCCCAGAACGGTGATGCTCCCTGGAGGCAGGGACCCCAAAAGGATGGTGCATCAGCTCTGGGCCCAAGAAGCCACTCGGTTCACACTGCTTGGAGACACACGGGTTCTCGATACTGGTCTACATAGAGTGTTTGATGTGGAAAGAGGAATAAACCCTCAGCTTTCCTGGGAAACTGGAATAACCTAGATCTAAGCTCGTGGCTTACCTTTTCACAATTTTTTTTTATACTTTTACATTAATATTAAGCATAAGGTTGATACATGAGCATGGGTTTTGGACTCAGTGCTGAGTTTGGATCCCATTTATTTACTTACTGGTGGGAACTTTAGGGAGGGAGGAAATGATGTCATGCTGTTAGAATGGCTGTCCTGCAGAGGGGACTACTAAGTGTGCAGAAACACGAATGTTGCTCCAAGGCAAGGGACAGTCTGGTGGAGACAGGGGCGGCTGTGGGGGAGGAGATAAATAAAGACGTTATAGAGGCGAGTGGACGGGGGCCTGAGGGACGCCTCTGTAGGGTCTCGAGGGGTGGCTGCAAAAGGTGTGGGAAAGGCAAGGTGGTCAGGGTCCCCAGGGTCCCCAGAGCACAGCCCCAAGGAGATGCATCCGAAGTGACGCAACCGACACAGCAGGGGACCTGTCCCACGCCCTCACTGCAGCCAGGCAGGTTAATCTCTGTTTATTTTTTCAAAACAAAACTAAAAATCACCACTCAAAATATTTGAGAAGAGTGCTGGATCACAGTTAAAAGCTTTCTGTAATGTGCAGCTGGAACATCACATCTTGGTGGTCAGAAATGAGTACTCTGGCTCTGCTCAGCCAGGGCCTGGCCGCGGGAGCCGCCTCTCGTTCCTTCTCGCCTCTGTCACTGCCCTCCAGTCAGCAGCGGACAGCGAGCCCTGTCCTGCTGAGGCTGGCGGCGTCCACAGAGTACAAGACAGTTCTGTCCTACGCTGGGCTTCTGATGTGGCCTCCTGGTGTAACGAGTGCCCAGCACGCCCCGGCCCCCATCGGAGGTCCTGAACCGTCCACAGGGAAGGCAGTGGGTCAAGGCCCACGTGCTGACGTCTCAGAATGAAGATTAAAGGGTAGTTCTGTCCCTGAATCTTCACCCGGAAGGGCTAGCTCCTTGTCTGTGTCCTCCTGGGGTCGGGGGGTGCAAATATCGATTTGGTGTCATCATCGCTCATGCTTGATGTTGGCTTCACTTCGCTCCAAGGTGACCCCGTTGCCATTCCGAGGACCCTCCTTCCTGCTCCAGTCCTTTTCAGTGTAAAACTCGGCCAGCACAGGGCAATGTTCGGAAGCCACTCCACCCCAAGACCAGTTATCCGGAATCCAAGGGTTCGTGAGACCCTCTCTCACTACAGCCCAGTGACCTGAAGGGAGAGGGAAAAGAGATCCAGAAATCAGGACAGGGGGTGGGTGGGATCCCAGGCTGGCAGGTGGGGGACTGATGCCACATGTCTGCAAGCCGGAGTGCCCTGAGTGCTGCTCAGGTAGCTGGCCTGCCTGTGCAAACAAACGGTGTTGGCCAATTGGATCTGCCACGTGAATCAGGGTTGACGCATTTAGGCACCGATACTACCCGGGGGCCAGGCCTCCTGCCTGTGCAGACACGCGCTAGCACGTGGGCTGACCTCCTCCTCATTTAGGCACCGCTGCTAACTCGACCAGCAAGGCAGGGACACCTGGCCTGTAAAGATGCCCAAAGTGAAGGTCCTGTTTTTGCAAAGCAAAAGATACCATAAAGGGAGAAAATAAATTCTTTCTATAGAAAGGGTAAAAAAGAGAAAATTACAGATGTTAATAAGACAGTGAATGTATTTTAAAAATAAAGATTTAGAAATATGAAGCAGGAGGTACATTTGAAAACAATAACAAATGGTTATAGAAACAATTACACAACAGTAAGCACTGCGTGGTCCCCAGTGATGATCAGTGTCGAGGTCAGTGCAAGATCTACAGAGGCCCGGATCCTGGGTTGAGCTCTGGAGCACCCAGCTGACAGTTCTGAGATGGGGTAACTCCTCCCTGCACCTCAGTGCTTACGACTTAAAAGGAAGGGGACAGAGGCACTGATTTCTACCTTCCTTCCAGCCCCATGGGCTGGGCTTCCCCAGCTGCCTCTGCGTGGGCAGCTGCCTTCCCCAGGCACCTTCCTGGGAGCCCTCCCGGGAGCCTGGGCCGGCGGCAGGCTGGCCTCTCCTCCTGGCCAACAGCACGTTTCTGCAAACTGTGTCTCGCCTAGTGTGACGATTGTCACTCCTCTGAGACCCACTTCCTTCATCATTTGGATCCTCCCATGACAGAGTCTAACAGGAAATCAGTGCCCAGAGAGAGGTGGGAGAAGCAGGTGACAGAGTCGAGACTAGAAGTCCTCGTCCTGAGGATCTCTGCCCCAGATGCATGTCAGACTCTCTTGCAGTGTGACCCAGGCATTGGTACTTTTCTTATTTTTGAATTTCTCATTAAAGCATAGTATGCACATGTTGAGATGTTGTAAAGCTTTGAGCAGACTTTAGAACCACTATTCTTATCTTTCATCAAAAGATCCTACTCTCTCTGCCACGTTGCTGTCTCCTGACGCAGCAGGTTGGTGTTTTGGGGGAGGATGACTGCTTTTCGGGGCTGAGATGACCCACCACATCCTGATCCTTGTGGAGCACTGAGCACTTCTCTCGTTCTTTCATGACACGTCTACCCAGGCAGCGTGTTGGTCCAACACCTTCCACCATCCTGTGCCTGAACGTTTGACACATGTTTGCTGAACAAATAAGCATCCTTAAAATTGGGGCAAGTTATCAGCTCATCTCTGAATCAGGACTCTGCTAGCCTATAACCAGGTTTGCTGGGACACACCCCATTTTCCTTTGTTGTAGATCAGGGGGTGCCTTTTAATTATTTGTCACCCCCCCTTAAAAGTGTCTCTGACTGAATGATAATTATACAATAACCCACAAAAGAAGATAATTTCTGTAAGTTCAGACATGCTCCTCTAACTCTACTTCTGAAAAAGGAGAAAGAACGCGTGAGCTTTGCCTTACCTGTGAACATTTTCTTTAAGCTTTTACTGATCCAGATGTTGTCCAGAGACTTTGAGCCTTGAGGATTCTTGGTGCTGATGTTGGTGAAGGTGTGTGCAGGGATCAGGTGGTGGAATTTTTCTTTTCTCAGCATATCATAGTCATTGCTCTCTGGCCCTTGGCCGAAATCCCCTAAAATAATCACGTCTTTTTCTCCTGAAGTGGAAGAAAAAATGTGAAGAATTCATGAGTTGTTGGGAAGTAAAACCCAACACTGACCACAGCCTGCTGAAATGGGATTGTGACTCTCTGATTTGATTCCCCAGGGTTAAGACTGCAGCATGGGTCTCATTCTCCCAATTTTTCAAATTTCTTGTGCAAATATTAAGAGTAGGTTAGTGACACATTTGGAAATAAGGGGTGGTGTGATACAGAAATCACCCTTGTTCAAGCTCATGGGGTCCAAATTTTATAGCAAAAAGAGGCCTAGGGGTCTTGTCCAGGTATTTAACAAACCCTTAATAAACATTAACTGAGCAACTACTGTGTAGGAGATTCAGAGTTGAATAAAACACAACTTCTGCTCTCTGGGAGCCCACACAGTCTAATGAGAGAGACAGACTAGAAAACAGATGAGAACAGAGCGTAGGTACAAAAATAAAGACACATTCGGAGACCAATATAACATAGGGAAAGGTGGTCAGGGAAGGCTCCCTGAAGAGGCAATGACTGATTTGGGTCTTAGAGGATGCACAGGAGAGTGCTCAGGTCAACAAGGATGACAGGTAACCCATACAAAAGCAAGGAGTTAAGAAACAGCCTGGTTTCCTGGGAGTGGGAGTAGGGGGTGGGTACCTTATATATAGTTGGGTGCTTCTGTAGTATGAGGTATACAGAAGCCAGACGTTAAAGAAGAAGCTGGAGATGTACACAGCAGCTACTCTTGATTAGAAAGTGTGCTCTATCTGCCTGACGGTCAAATTCAGATCAACAGACTAGGGGAAAAGGCCGGGTCTTCCTGGCATCCAGTGGACAGCCCATAGCATCCGCCCACCATGCTGATGTATGTAATTTACCATTGTCCTGCTGTGGGTCATCTTTAAGGCTGTCCCCAGTAGTCAAGGTATAAATAATGCTGAAGTGGATATCTATCTCATTCTAGTATCTATGTCCCTGCTTTCTGCCCTGTACTGTATAGAACTGCAGTTAAAAAGTATTGCCATGGTTAAGATTCTGGTTAAATACTGCCAGCTACTTTTCCAAAGGCTGCTCCAATTTCAATCATCCCCAGCAATGTAAGGAAGTTCCTCTGACTGCATCCCTCAGCAACACTGTGTATTATCACTAAAAAATTAACTAGATGTGTGAAAGCGGCATCTTCTTTCAATTTATAGAAAAATAAGTTATGCTCCCTTTTTTTGAGGTTGAAGTATCCTCTTAAATTATTTGGATGCCTGGCATGGTGGGCTCACACTTGTAATCCTAGCACTCTGGGAGGCCGAGGCAGGAGGATCACTTGAGTTCGGGAATTCGAGAACAACCTGGGCAAGAGTGAGATCCTTTCTCTACTAAAAACAGAAAAAGTTAGTTGGGCATGGTGGCACATGCCTGTAGTCCCAGCTACTTAGGAGGCTGAGGCAGGAGGATTGCTTGAGCCCAGGAGTTTGAGGTTGCAGTGAGCTATGATGATGCCACTGCACTGTAGCTCGGGCGACAGAGCAAGACTCTGTCTCAAAAAATAAAAAAAATTGGAATTCTGCTGCACAAGAGATTTATCTGTTCCTCCTCATTTATTAATTTATTCAATCATTTATTTATATTGGTGTGGATTCATGGATACTTATTTTATGCTTTGAGTTATAATCCAATACTATGTTATTTACTTTGTTGCTCTAATTTTTCCAGCTTGGGTCACTGGGAGCTCTTTCAGTTGGTTCCTGTGCCCTTTTGTTTTCTGTCTGAGCACTTCTTCCTGATACTCTAAGATGTTCCAAGATCGTCTTGCATATTTTCTGCCCCAGTCCTAGAATTAGCCATTTCTCCAAGGAGCCCTTGTTCCTTTTATCAGAGAATGGTATTAGAAACCAAGACCCAGGTGTTAGGTGTGCTTCTTGTGCCTATTCTTTGTACAGTGTGTTAGTGTTTTATTTATCAATATGAACTCTCCATATGTTAAGAATATTAACCCTTTGTCATATATAGGAACTGTTTTGTTTTGTTTTTTTCTAATTTGCCATTTGCCTTTTCATTTGGCCTATGACCAAACTGAAGCGCACAGAAGTTAAATAAAAATCTTTTTATGTAGCATGGTCTAACAAAATTTTCCCAGAGTACTTCCAAAATTAAACAAATATTCATTAAGTTCTTTTTATGGTTTCATTTCTTACATTTCACTCTTTAACTTGTCTGGGATTTACTTTTATTTTTTCCCCACAAACAATTAATCTCTTCTGCCAGTATCGTTTCTAGAAGATTTCTTTCTTGTTCAACTGAATTGTGATATCAATCTGTTACTTTAAAAATATCATGTATAATGTATCTGTTTCTGAGCTTTATTCTATCCTCTTGACCCATTCTTGAGCTAGTGCCATAGTACATTTTAATATTTTGTTCGTTACAAATGTTTATATAGTCTCATGATATTGAATATTTGATTGTAAAGTTTTTTAAATTAAACTCATATAAACATTAACATTCCCATCCCTGGCTGGCCAGAGGAGGCTGTTCCCCGCTCCCTGTGTCTCCTTCTAGACACTCTGCACATACATGAGTACACGTGTATCTATTTTCACACAAATCATAGCAACTTTATCAGTTCCTACCTTATTTTTTCTACTTGTCAATACATCCTAGAGATGGATTTGCTTCAAATCAGCAGTTTTCAAACATTTTTTTTTCTTTTTTAAATGAGGGATTCCTTTTCTCAAATGAAATCCTGTAAGAAGCCCCCAAAGTTAAGTGGCTGAAAGTGGAGCTACTCTGATTGAAGCAGGAGGGCTCTTTAATGAGCTTTTGGGGTGTCAGGGCTCCAAAAGTATTCTTGAGTTTCACTCGCAGAAATCAGGGTTCCACCCAGAGCAGTTCTGATTTAGCACCCCTGGTCCTCTCAGTGGGTTCTATGCCCGGGCACCCTCAGGCACTGAGGAGCCCGGCCAAAACCTGTGCAGTGAACTGCACAGAACTATGGTAAGGATGGGTGTCTTCTTGCCCGAGAACAATACGCCATGTTTCTCTATTTATTCAAGTTTTCTTCTTTATGTTTTTCAGTAAAGTTTTGTAGTTTTCTTTGCTTTACCACCATATTTCTAAGTATTTTAATATTTTTCACTTTTATTATGAATGAGATCTTTGCTTTCATTATATTTTCTAACTGGTTATTGTTTATATATATCAAAAGGTATTAATTATTGTATTTTATTTTATAACTAGCCAGTTTTGTTAATTCTCTTACTGGGACGAATTTTTTTTTTTTTTAATTTTAGGTGTAACAAACTGACAATCATATTCCCTAAAAGTAGAGATACTTTTGTGTCCTTTTCCCTCAATTCCTTGTTTCGCCTTATTAACCCAAATTTACTAGGAGGAAGAGTGCCACGGAGAGTTATTGAAAATGAAACAAAACACCACAGAGTAGCATGTTTGAAAACAGTGGCTCTTGGCCCCAGTTCTAAAGAAGACAGCCGGATGACTCTGAGCACAGTCTGGGCTTTGCCACTCCCCGGCCTGGTGACCTTGGTCCATAAAAAAGGGAGAACGATCCCTCTCCTCCCAGGAGTCAGGGTAAGAGGAGCTACCCAGAGTGCACGGGCACTCACGTGTAGCTCAGGCCCCCTTCCCTGCAAGTCTCCGATCCAGATTCCCACAAGCTTGCCGGAGAGACGCCCAGCAAACGTCTGTGTGTAAGGACGGACTACAAAGTGACTGCAGGGCCAAAGTGGAAGGGCTTTCTCTCCCAAGTATTGTAGACGTTTCTCTCACAGTCTCCTTTACCCTGGCAGAAGTGGGATGGCTATAAAGTAAGGATTTTCCAAGCAAAGCGAGTAGAAATTCCGGTAGGCTCCGCAGGACTCTTCTGGACTCTGCCTGACCCTCCTGTCGAGGGTTCACTTCGGCAGAGCCAGGCTGCCGCGGGGCGGCGTTTCTGTCACACTTCTTGAGGGGGGCTTTAAGGAAAGCAGCTCGTAAACAAAATCATAAGTGTATCCGACCCAGACGATTAGCAAATCTTTTTCCTTCCTGTGAGGATGCTTCAGCAGTATCAGCTAGAGGGAAAGAAGGCTAAAGTGAACCGACCTGAGCCACCAGCAGAGGACGCTCGCGCACTGCAGGTGGTGCCTCCTCCCAGAGGTGCCACACGGAAGCTTCTCTGAGCTCCACCGTGTGGCCCCGCGCACGCCAGATCCCAGCAACCGGGACGCCCAAATCAGGCTGAGCCCAAGCTGTCTTGGGAAATCGGTGCCAACTTTTGACACGAAAGCCCGCTTGAGGATAATATTAATGGTCACAACTCTTACCTGGCTAGCACTGATAGCGGTTCACTGAGCCCTCACCGTGTCCGGCACTGTGCCAACCACTTCCTGGACAGCACATCATGCAACGGCCACAACCCCGTGGGGTAGGTGCTATTACCATCTCCTGTCTGCAGGCAGGAGGCTGGGGCTCTGAGAGGTTGAAGGGCTTGCCCAAAGTCACCGAGCCGGCCCTCAACTCCGGAGCTCTTCGCAAACAGCAAGAATGGAAGAGACGCCAGGGTGCGGCTGCTGTTTGCTGCAACGCACCGAGTGCAGGAACAGTGCCTGCTGCACTGGCAGATCCTCGGAAGAGAAAGGTGCTACATTTATTGGATATCAAGGAAAACTGAAGGTTAGGAAAGACTGAAAGCAGGAGGTTCTCATCTAATGAGGGAGAGGTTTTCACTGGGATGCAGACCTGACAAAGTTTGGCCAGAAAAGGTAATTCTGAAACCAGGACAGACGCTGGTGTCAACAATGGACAATAAACCTTTCCGCATGAGACCTGATTGAAAATAAAAAAAGAGTCAATAAACCCACTCTGCGGAACTTCAGGAATGAAAACAACAGTTCTCTTTTTGAATGAGCACAACCAGATTTCTCACAACTTGTGTTCTTTTGGTTAAATCTGCGTTGGTGATGACATCAAGGCAGTTCATGCCTCTGATAATCCACAGGTGCGCAGAAGCCTGAATTCCCCTGCTAGGAAGCCATGTGCCCGGGGTGGGCTCCTTCATCGTTCCCTTGGTTCCCAGAAGTGAGGGGAGAATGCTGGGGGCTGACTGCCTCAGAGAGTCCCCAGATTTATAAAATGCCACTGACAATAGCAGGACCTGGTTCCCCCTGAGGGACCATCCAGCCAGATGTCAATTGTTACCACACATCCTGTCTCACTCTTGCTGAGTTCACAGAGAGAAACCCTGTCCTCAAGCCCTGGTCAGGTCTGAAATTAGAAAATTCCACCAGGGTACTGGCGTACTACCCGCTGACGTCAACCTGGGTGCACATTCCAGACAAAGGCAGAAAGGCCCAGAGTTTGCTCACCAAATCGGTTCTGTTTGCTCTGATAGAAGCCTGTGGAATGAAGGCTTTGTCTTTGTTTTAGCTGAACCCCCCCTGCTAATCTATTTACCTTTGTTAGACCTGGGTAGACTGGAGCACTTCCTGAATGCCTGGGTCTGAAGTGTCACCAGTTAACAATTAATTGGATATTGGTTAAAAGCAGGGGAACACGGGGAGCATGAGTCACTGTTCCTACCTGTATGTCAAGGCTGAGTAGGCTGTGTGGGTCAATAGTCCCTTGGCAACTTGGAAAAATAACTTGCCCAAGTTTTTCTGACAAAAACCTGACCACTCCATGAATATCAGGGGGTAAAAACAGTGACTGCCTAAGGCTATTATAAGTTATGAAGGCCAGGTGCACTGGCTCACACCTGTAATCCTAGCACTCTGAGAGGCCGAGGTGGGAGGATCCCTTGAGCTCAGGAGCTCAAGACCAGCCTGAGCAAGAGCGAGACCCCATCTCTACTAAAATAGAAAAAATTAGCCAGGTATGGTGGCATGTGCCTGTAGTCCCAGCTACTCAGGAGGCTGAGGCAGGAGGATCGCTTGAGCCCAGGAATTTGAGGTTACCGTGAGCTAGGCTAACACCACAGCACTCTAACCCAGGTGACAAAGTAAGACTCTGTCTCAAATAAAAAAAAAAAAGAAAAAGAAAGAAAGAAGTTATGAACTGGCATTTTTCTTTCCTGCTTCCATAGTAAAAAAAACGAAATGTTTGAGATTGAGAACAATATAACTGTCTACAGATGGGAAAAGCTATCAAATCATCCTTTTTAACACAGCTGCTTCTTGGATGGAGCTTAAATATTTCGTCTGCCTTTTTTTAGCCCCAGGACTCATCGTTTAAGTAGAGCACTGGTCAGAACATGTCCTGGTTCAAAACAGAAGCTTGCACACCAATATTCATAGCAGCATTATTCACTATGGCTCAAAGGTGGAAGGCACCCAAGGGTCCACCAACAGATGAACGAATGAACACCACAACGGAGTGTGCGTATATACAACGGAATATTATTTGGCCGCGATAAGGAGGGAAATCCTGACGTATGCTACGACGTGGATGAACCTTGAAGACATTACGCTAAGTGAAATAAGCCAGACATACAAAGACAAATATCATATTCTTCAACTTATATGAAGTCCCAAAGTAGAACGGTGGGTGCCAGGGACTGTGGGAAGTTAGTGTTTCATGGGTGTTCAGTTTCCGTTTGGGAAACTGGAGACGAATCGCAGACGGTTGCACAACAGCGTGAATGCGCTCAATGCCACTGAATTGCACACTTAACGATTTAAATGGTCGATTTATGTTGCGTATATTTTATCACAATAAAAAAAATCTAAAATGTAAGCTTGTAGTTGACTGAAATATTTTTGTAGCCGAATCTTCATGAATCACCCATCGGGAGGGGCCAACTTAACAAGAAAAAGTCTTAGAAAGCTGGGGAATACCGGGCAGGACTCAAAATACAGAGGAGAATCCTAGGCTTCCAGCTGCAAACTCTCACCTAGAGAAGGTTGGCGTTCTGAAAAATCAAGCCAAGTTGAAAAGACCACAGTCTTTACAGCCTTGTCGACTTTTCCTTCTGGGAAGCCGAGCACAGAAAACCCTCTATTTCCTGGGCCAGAGCCTGAAAAACCAAGCACCCATCTTTCTCCTGGAGTTCTGCTCTTTCCAGGGTTCTCTTAATTCTTCTGGTATTTTAGAGTCAACTCATGTGCCCTGAGTCCCTACTTAGTGCTTGTCACTTCCGCAGCACTGTTACTTAGCCCTCTGGGTACTCCTGTAAGTACCGTCAGCTCCCCCATCAGATGGGGGCTTGAAGTGGTTTGGACTTGCCTGAAGTCCTACAGGATTAAAACAAAGCTTTTCTAACAGGTTCAAGGCTCCTTTAACGTGACCTGCATCCCACCAGGAAGAAAATCTCAATTCGCCAATGATCAGGAATTCATCACTTCCCCTTGTCACCTCCTGTCACTGTTTCATAAGGAGAGAACACACAATCTATAAGTGGCACCCCCAGAGAGGCATCCCATGGCAGCCAGGCCCAGGATGAGCTGTCTTGGGGGAAGGGCGTCATCACTTATACTCCCTTCTTGATCATTTCCATCCAAGACAGGCTGAGAGGCCACAAAGCTGACATTTTGGAACCCGCATGCTAGGCTCACAGAGAAAAAGATGTGTCCCTGCACGCAGTCAGCTAGGCTTCATGAGACGCAGAGGGTTTGACTGTCCCCTGTACCCGCGACAGGGAGATGGCTTAGAAGAGGCGCCGGTGCCTGCCCTGCAGAAGTGTGGCCGACCCACGACCCACGGAGAAAGCCAATTTCCTACCTTTCAGGGTTTCCTGTAGGGTCTGTGCGAAGCTCGCCATCCGGTGGCCGTCACTGTGGTTCTTGCATGGATTCTCAGCCCCTGGCAGGGTCAGGGCTGCCAGGTGAAGGTTAACAAGGGTCAAGTCATTACTTCCCACCTGGGCAGCAGGAAACAAAGCAACAGGGAAAGGCTTAGATGCTCATATTTCCTGTATCCGTTACAGCAGACCCATTAATAGCTTCATGCACACAGTTGGCAATGGTAAACAAAACAAAGCTCGCGCACACCCCCAGGAGATAATGCGAGGTGCCTCAGCTTAGATTTTTCCCAGGCATCTGCAGGAGTAAGACCTGTTTGGTTCTACGAGTCCAACATCCTACCCCCACTCTTCCTTAAGGCCTAAAAAATTGGGTATATCTGGAATTTTCTGTTGGTCTTTTTTTTTTCCTTTTAAGCAATCATATGGAAGAAAGAGGTGGCTCTGGCATCTGGGTGTTATCAAAGATTTGGGGTTGTTGGCCCCATAGGCCAGCTGAGGTCCCCTGCTAGGACCCACTGCCGGATCCTCCACACACATCCCACACACTCCCATCTGTGGGGCTCGCTGTGCCCTGATGCTCACTTTAACCTGATTCCAAACATGTCCAAACCACAAGCTTGCAGAATCTGGTGGTCCAGGACACGGCCCAGTCCTGCGTCCCCAAGGGCAGGGCCTGTGGTGTGCAGGCACGGAAACATGAGGTCACAGTCTGTCCCCTGGGCATGGCAGCATTGCTCAGCTGCGCAGGCTTTGGCAATCCTGCCCTTCCGTTTGTCATGGTAACCAGCATAAACACTGCCAGGAAGGGAAGGGGTGCAGGGGGAGCTCCCAGGAAGTGGAGGATGCCAGTCTCGTCTTCCGGATGTGGCCCCAGCTTGCTGTCACCACCACCCAGGACCGAGAGCTCTGCAGCTGCGGCTCTGAGCACAGGAGAAACAACCTGAAGGCCGGGAGGGGGACACACTGCCTGAAGCGATAAGCCACCTCTGTACCTTACCACTCACCTGGCCTAGAATGTGCCAGAAAGTATAACAGGCCAAGTCCTGTCTAGGCCACTGCTTTATTTAGAGGGTTTGGGCCAATCCTCCTGCCACGACAGCATTGTCTCATTAGCCCACTGAAAACAGCTTGCCTTTTAGTGACGCTGGCAGCTTCTGGCCATAGCACTGCTTGGCCAAAGCCAGAACAGTCACCTGACATAATAAGGGGACCCGGTATGATCTTAGGAGGTTTTTTTTTTTTCTTTTTTTTTGAGACACAGTCTCACTGTGTTGCCCGGGCTAGAGTGCCGTGGCGTCATCCTAGCTCACAGCAACCTCAAACTCCTGGGCTCAAGCGATCCTCCTGTCTCAGCCTCCCGAGTAGCTGGGACTACAGGCATGCGCCACCATGCTCAGCTAATTTTTTCTATATATTTTTAGTTGTC
>CAUYSK010109961.1:0-41191 GCA_963575035.1 Avahi laniger
CACACACACACACACACACACAGCCCTGCCTCTTTAGTACCTGTGATCCTGGCAGAAATGAAAAGTTCATGGCTGAGCATGACTATCCTGACCTTTGGATGCTGCGGGTAAATAGCCGTGAGCAGGTGTGGGAGGGGACCCTCTGCTGGAATTGCGCAGTCCCCGAGGCCGGCCCTGCAGGTCATGCCACTGGCCTGACTTCAGCGTGTTTACAAAGCCCCCTCTTAGCAGCTAACCAGCCAGTCAGCATGTATTGGGCACCTGCTGTCTGCTTGGTGACACAGGCCTGATATGTATCTGCAAATAGTTTACAGCCAACTAGGAAGGGCAGCACACTCAGGACACCTTGCAGGTACAGGGAACAATTACTAAGTGACAGCAAGGGGGTTAAGAGCTTGGCTCTGAACCTAAAAAGCCCGGAATCAGACTTCCAACTCTATCGTTTACTTATGAGCTTTTGAAACCCCCTCCTCTGCTCTATTTTCTCATCTATAAAATAAGCACATCATAAAATCTTCCTTCTAGGTTGATGTGAGAAAGAAGCACAGATTCTTTCAAATAGCATGTACTCAACAAATGTTAGCGTTTTTTAAAAATAGTATTCCTCAGTGACTGTTACCCATATTATCATATTTACATTAGCAATAATAATTGTGCCTTAAATTGCATTAAAATGAAAGTGTTGAGCTGAAGTTTCTTGCAACCCCAGAGCTCTATGGGCTGGAGCAGTCAGAGAACGCTTCATGGAGGAGGAGTAGCCTGAGCGGAAACTGAAGGATGGTGAGGGCTTGGATAATCAGGGCAAAGAAGGGAGGGGAGATGTCCCAGCAGAGTGGAGGGAGGGAGAGAGGATCCCCACATGCGTGCTGGGAAGGGTGCCCTTCCAAAAGGCAACCTCAGGTCTTTCCAGCTTCAGCCTGGACTGGGCCCCTCTCTGGGCCACCAATCTTCAGTGCCTGGGGAGCCCCTGGAGGTCAGGGTCCGTGTCTTGCTCATCTCAGGTTTCCCAGGACCCGGCACAGGCCTGAGCATCACTGAATGCTGGGCTCAAAGCAGCAGCCCCTGCCTCCCGTCCTCTCCCCGCCAGAGTCCTTATAGGAAACTCAGAACAGAGAAAACAGGTCCTGCCCGGCAGAGAGCCTTCAACAGGCTGGCGGGAAAGTGGACGGTCACCAGCTGAACCCTGCAGGGTCCTGAACTTGGGACTGCAGGCCCTGTGATGGTGGAGGCAGGGCCGGGCTGTGCACTGGCTCCCTAGGGAAGAGGGGCTGCTGAAGAAGACCAGCCCTGCCCTGCTCCACCCTGCAGAGGTCCTCCGGGTAGGAAAGAATGAGCCAGTGGAAGGAAAGCACCACCCAGCAGCATGGAACTCAGGGCCTTTCTGCACTGGCAGGGACCACTACAGACACGCTGAGGTCTCCCCAAAACCCGACCCCGCTTTTCCCTTCCAGTGTGGCACTTCCCGTAGCACTAGCTTCAGCTTCCAAGGCAGCATTTCAGGCGCTAACGCAGCCCCTCTGAACTCTTCTCTTCCCGCTCCTTCCGTCCACCCCTGGCTGCCTTGCTTGGGAATTCTGGGTTGGAATCGGTGCTCCCTGCAGACTGGGCCAAGGCTTTACTCCACGTCCCAGTGTCTGATCCTCTCTGCCACCTCTGGGGGAGCTCCTCTGTCATCGTCTGTACCTGTCAGGTGTTCAGTACACACTTCAGCAACACTTGGGATCACTTCCCAACTTTAGGTTTAACCAGGAGTTGTTCCAGCTGGATTGCACAACTCAGAAACACGGACCTGTTTTAAGCTCAAGGCCTAAGCCACAGAAACTGTGAGATAATAAATGTTTTTGTTTAAAGTCACTACATTTGGGGTAATTTGTGACACAGCACTGGATAACTATTACATTGAGGCCAGGCAGAGAGAACAAGTCACAGTTGGGGATTGGAAAGCCATAACCCTTCCTGTCTCTGGGCAATATAGAAACAGGAAAGTGCTAGCTATCATAAGAAAGAACCCCCAGGGTCCCTGGGAAGAAGGGTTTGACCTGAGCAAGGTGTTCAGAGTGGATGATGGCCGGGTTGCCTGGCATTGGAGGAGAGCAGAGGGAGCACATCATAGGCCGTGTTTGGCAGTGGATAAGTCTTGTCTTGCTCTCAAACAATGTTTGGAAATTGTTTCTGAGAGGGTTGCTGTGGTTTGGGATCAAGATTTAATATGAAAATCTGAATTTCCAGCTTTCCTTGCAAAATGAGAACTGGGGACTCCGTGCTGGCATTCCAACATGGCAGGTCTTGTTACAGGAACGGTGACTTATCAGACAAGGTATGTGGGGAGGTTTGGGTATTTACAAAAGTGTGGGTCCAGGGTTAGAGAAATGGTGCAACTCCCTAAAAAGAAAACAGTGGGAAACACTATCACCAAGCCCAGGCCTGAAGGGGCACAGGGAGGGAGCTGCTACAGAGGCCCGAGGCCCACGAGGAGTTCGCAGAGAGGGCCCCCCATGGGAGGTGTGGCCCCAGCAGCAGGGAAGAAGCTGGGAATAGACACCCGGACTCTTCTTTCTCTGCGTCTCCTGTCGCCGCCTCTCCTGCCTGAACCAGCGCTGTCCAACAGGACCTTCCAGGATGATGGAAATGTCAGGTATCTGCGCTACGCAAAACTGTAGCAGCTAGCTGCTTCTGGCCACTGGACACCTGAAATGTGGTTAGTGTGAGAGGTGATCAGGTTAAAACGAGGTCAACAGGGTGATCCAATATGACTTGTGACCTTAGAAGGGGGACTCAGAGACAGACGTGTGGAACGGGAAGACCATGTGAGGAGACACAGGCGGAGGGCAGCTGCCCACAAGCTGAGGACAGCGACACGGCAGATCCCCCACAGCCTGAGAAGGAAGCAGCCCTGCCCACTCCTCGACTTGGGACTTCTGCCCTCCAGAATTGTGAGACAATAAATTTCTGTTGTTTGAGCCACCCACTCTGTGGTCCTTTGGACAGTCACCCTGGCAAACTGACACAAATGGGAAGGTCACTTCCCAAACCCTGGGGCTCCAGGATTCTGCCTGCCCATTCCCCCAGAGTCAGGTGGGAGGGTCTCCGGGACTCTTGGGAAGAGGAGGTTTCAAGTCCCACGGGGCACTGCGTGCAAGGCCACTAGATCCCAGACAGGCACGTGGCAGCGTTTCTGCGGCGAGCTCTCAGGGCCCTGCCATGCTCCGTGCACTGCCACGGGGCCCTCCTCTCAGAACCTCGTTCAGGGGTGCAGAGCGTCACAAAGACGGCGCTCCCTGGGCTCGCAGGCGGAGGGAGGGGACGCCTGGGCCCGTCGGGTCGCTGTGGCGCTGCTCTCGCGGCCCGACAAGTCCCTCTGCGTGCTGCTCTAGCATGCTCGCCTTCTGTCTGTCTGGACTAATTGGTCAGTCGCTGGAGCTGGGCAAGCCTATTTTTACCTCGTACGCCAGCACGCCTTACACCAAATTAGCATTCGAAAATTTCTTACGGCAGCAACCACCGCTGCAAAAGAATGTGGGGACGCGTCTGTGGTTTCGAGTCCCCTTTGAAGCTGTCTCCTCCCCGCTCTCTTCCGCCGGGCGAGGCTTCTCGTGCCAGCACCGCGATACTCAGACGCCACGGAGATGTGGAGGCGCGTGTCCCGCACCCACTCTTCCTGTCCTTGGGGCTCCCGAGAAGGAAACGGTGCGCAAGGACAGTCATGGAATCGAAGGTGCGGCGTCACCTCATTGTAGAGGGGTCAGCGTCTGAAGCGGGGCTTCCTTTTTCTTTTTTAAAAATTTCTAGCTGATACATAATAATTGTATGCATTTACAGGGTACAACGTGATGTTTTGATACATGTGGACAGTGTGGAATGACTAAATCAAACTAATTAACATATCCATCACCACACATACCGTTTTTTTTTTTTGTGATGAGATCATTTGAAATCTACTGTTTTAGCAATTCGGAAATATACAATACATTATTATTAACGATAGTCAGCTTGCTATACAATAACTTATTCCTCCTGGCTGGAACTGGGTACCCTCTACCAATATCTCCCCTTTTCCAGCCTCGGGTAACCATCATTCTACTCTCTTCTTTCGTGAGTTTAATGGTTTTAGCTTTTTAGAGATTCCACATTTCAGCGGGATCATGCAGCATCTGTCTCTCTGTGCCAGGCTCATTCGCTTAGCATCGTGTCCTGCAGGTTCCTCCATGTTGCAAATGCCAGAATTTTCTTCTTCCTAAAGGTTGAATAGCATCTCACTGCGTACGTACAGGGAGAGTCCCCACTTACGTTATCGGTAGGTTCTTGGAAACTGTGGCTTTAAGCAAAACAACATGTAACTAAACTTTGGCATGTTTTAATTTACTCTTTTTCATATGTACATATATATATATATTAATAACTATGCCTATTACATTTTGTCATTTACACATAAGGACACTTTACACCGTGTCGTGAGAATTTTCGCGTGTCCCTAAGCCTTCCTTTGTCACGCCGTGCGCGATGGCTGCGCGCAGAGCACGTCCTCATTTGGAGGAGCCATACTGCTCTTCCCGCTGTCCCTACTGTCGGACGATTGTGGTGGGCCCAGCTCTTTTCTACTGGGAACCATGGTGCCTCGACTGTCCTCAGACACAGATCCTGGGGACAGCAAGGATTACTGCTTCAGGGTACGTTTCCAGAAAGAGAGTCACAGTCAAAGGCAGCATGTTTCCAAGGCTCTTGCATGTGCTGCCAAATTGCCAAATTTTCTTTCAGAAAAGCCAGGCTCGTTTTCATTCTAAGCATCAGATGAAAGTAACATAGAAATGGAATTTGTGGTTTCCCCCCCAGAAATGTTTATTGAGCACCTGCTATGAGCCCGGTGCTGGCCTTTGTTCTCAACTCTGCTCTAGCAGAGAGAGAGACACATGGCCGCAGCAAATGCAACGCGGTAGACGCCATCATTGCAGGACAAAGGACCAGGGACACACAAAGGAAGGCATTTGCCTGGTGGGATCAGAGAGAGCTTCAGCAGCCCTGAGAGAGCTTTGAAAAGGTAAACTCAGTGTTCTCCTGTAGGAGACTTCTTAAAAAACCAAACGAGACTATTCAATTGTTTTACTGGTATGGCTGCTGGTATCTTGCTGGACCTTTCAAAAGTGGCAGTGAAATAAGCCAGTTTCAGAAGGACAAATACTGCGTGATTCCACTTATACAAGGCATTTAAAATAGTCGAACTCACGCAAGCAGAGAATACAATGGTGGTCTCCGGGGATCTGGGAGGAGGTGCGGAGTTGCTGCTCAGGGGGCACAGAGGCTGAGCTATGCTGGATGAACAAGCTCTGGAGATCCGCTGTGCAGTGCAGCGCCTGCAGCTGACGGTCCTGCATTGTGTACTTCGAGATTTGTGAAGAGGGTAGACCTCATGATGAGTGTTCTTTCCACAAAATAAAAATAGCAGCAAAACAAAACAGAACACAAAGGACACAAGGAACTTTGGGAGGTGCTGGATACGTCTGTTACTTGGGTTGTGGGCGTCTGTGTATGTCCAAATTCATCGAGTTCTACACATAAATACGTGCAGTTCTTTGTATGTCAATTACCCCTCAGCAAAGCTGTTTATAAGGCGGCCTCAGCAGAGGCGTTCTTTCTCCCTGGAGTCTGAGGGACTCTGAACGGACATCGCTGTTCCCTTCAGCCTCTCACACTGTTCCGTGTGAACCATCCTAAGAAGCTGATTTCTCTTTTTTTCCTGTGGAAGTTCGCAATTCTGACACTCTGGAAGAGTCTTCTGTAGCTAAGCTAATGCTAACTGCAAACTCAGTTTAAAGGGAGGGTCTTAACTCCACCGCAGACACTGTGGAGCCCAGAACAAAAGGCATACACGGCCCACAGAACAGCCCCACCCCGTCCAAATAACCCAGAGCTTTGCCTGGGCTTGGGTCTTACCTGAGCCATGGACCACATCTTTTTTCAGTTATTGATCCATTTAATGGCCTGCAGAAGGCAAGGGAGGGGGAAGGAGGGAAGAGGAGGGGAGGTGGGGAGGGGAGAGAGAGAGGGCCATCCACGTGTCTGGTTTGGAGCTCCAGCTCTGGGATGCTGGCTGTCGGCTCATGGGTGAATCCCTTCTGTTCCCTCAGTTGTCCGAAGAGACTCCTGCTTTACACGGAGGGAGCTGGATGTGGCTAAAACAAATGTGTTTTAATTGATCAAAATAAAAACAGTCAATGTCTTCAGGACCTGAGTCTTGAGTTGAATGACCACAAGAAAGTCCAAAGGTCACAGACGGCTAACGAGTTGTGAATTGTGTTGCCCAGGAGACTTGGATGTCACTTCTGGGGTGTGGTCTGTGGCCATTCTTGGGTGGAGACGTGCTGCGGCTGACCTGGCTTCGCTGTCACTGGGCAGAGCTGAGAACGCCAGCCATGTGCCAGGCGCGGGGTCAGGTCGTACACGGCAGCCATTGCTACTGTCCTCAAGCTCTGTGGGACAAGGCAGGCAATTAGCCTCCGGAGGCGGAGGAGGCCGAGCCCACGTTCCATCGGGGATCGGTCCCAGCCGCGGTGCCCCGACTCTGGGAACCAGCCGTAAGCTTGAGGGAGGTTTGTCGCTAGTGGCGTGGACGCCTTTGAGGGGCAGCAGGGCTCCAGTGTGCAGTGAGGCCACGCCGCTAGCACGAGGGTCCCGTCTGGGCACAGCACCGCGGAGCCGGGGCTGGCAGAGGGCGGCAGCCTGACGCTGAGTTGTGTCCCTGGCGTGGTGGTGAAGGGCGGGGGCTGGGGGTTAGGCAGAGCAGCGGAGTGAGCCGCGACAGGCATCTTTAAGCCCGAGTTGCTCCTCCATACGACAGGGGTGAGGACGGCACTCAACGACGAGGCCGTGTTGAAGAGCAGATGGCTCAACTCTCATGAAGCACTCAGCACAAGCCGGCCATAGGTCCCAGCAACGGCGTCAGTCCTGGGGAGATGTGTGGCTTCCTCGGCGTTCCCCTTCCTGGGCAGCCTCAAAGTTCTTCCTTAGGCGTCGCGGAAACCTCCGGGTCGACTCTGCAAGGTCCTTGTCTGGGGAGGATTGGAGGTGTGGCCGCGGCTGCGGCTGACTTAGAAGCCCGTTCTTCCAGAGCGTGTGCCCTCAAGCCCCACAGCCCTGCCTGGGGCCGCCAGGAGGACGGGTGGGGTGTCAGGTCCCCCCACCCCGGAGCTGGGGGAGGCATCTGTGAAATTCCTCAGTCCCACCTCTGCTCCGCGCTTCGCAGGCCCAGCCATCTTCTGGCACATCAGCTGGGCACCTGGGACCATGGTGCCCAGCATTACAGACGGGTCAGACAGGCTACGGCCCGGGGTTGGGAGGACAAAGCATGCACCGTCCTCACCCAGGGAATACCCTGCGGTCCGGACAGGCCAGGCCCCTCCCACATGTACAAACCCCCCACCAAATTCTGCAGACTGGGAGCTGCAGACATTTACCCCATTTCTTTAGTTTGCAGACTCCGTGGCCCAAGAAAAAGAAGGTACTTAGCATCATCCCAGCAGAGCAGGACCATGGTTTATTGAGTGCTTCCTGTATACAAGACGCTGTAGCCATCCTCCACCTACTTCAGCCCATTCAACCCCTGCCACAGCCCTAGGAGGGCTTCTCTCTCTCTCCCTCTCTCTCTCTCTCTCTTTCTCTCTCTCTCTCTCTCTCTCTCTCTCTCTCTCATTGGTCTGCTTTAACAGAACCTAGGATTCTGACTTCCAGATCAGGATCGTTCAAATTGCCCCTCTGTGTCTCCCAGTAACAGTGGCTCAGGGGCGTAGGGCTGTTCCCCTCTCGGAGGACCCGGCTGAGCCACGTTGCGTGTCCATCAGGGGGAGCTGCCCACTACTCCTGCACGTCTCAGTGTGGCCCCCACCCGTGCCTGCTCCCCTTTGCCCGTCCTGCACCTGCTCGCCCTCAGGTCTCAGCTCACACAGCTTTCGCTCAGAGAAGTCTCTTCTAACCTCCACCCACCCTCAAATGAGATCTCTTCAGTTATTCCTCCTTATATCACCTAATTTTGTTTCCTTCTCGGTACGTATCCCAATTCGCCCAGCTGTTTCTGTCTGTGGCCTCTGCTAGACCACTGGGGGTGGGGCAGTGCCTATTTTCTTGGCCGTAGAATGCCCTTGACCCAGCACGGAGTCAGGCAGCAGCTCACCAGCTGTTTGCTGAAAATCGAGGGGCCGTCAGCATGAGCAGAGTAAGGCTCACTTAAAAGTCTCCATCTTTGCCACTGGTTTCTGAGTTGGGGCTTAAGTAAAAAAGGTTATGGAAGAAATCTGCTGAACTTTCTAAAAAATTGATCAAACTCGGCAGAAGTCAAAATCAGGTTTGGGGGTCTAAGTGGCACACTGACTCACAGCTGTCAGGGGCTATCAGGGTTGCGGACGCTGATGCCCGGGGAACGCGAGTGACAGTTCAGTGAGAAACAGTCAAGCTGCGGCCGCCTCCAAGTTTGCTCGTCTCGGGGGAAAAGAACGTCGTGCTATTGAGTTTTGTCTTAATTTGTAGAAAACCCCACTCCACAAAGAGCAAGATTTGAGAGCAGGGCGCACCATGTTGGTTGGGTGGAGGGACACTTTCGGAAGTTTGCACACGTTACGGCTACGCCGGACCGTGGGGGAGTTGTTTGAGAGCCCTGCACAACAGAACGCTGTTTAGTGCAGCCATTAGCTCCGCGGTGAACCTCATTTATGATGTTATTTACTTAATAATTCAGTCTTCCGTGCCATGAATTTTTGAGAGAGACGTTCAATTAGGAATTATGACTGCAGTTTAAAGAAATATATTGCCTCACTTCTGAGGTACGTGCCAACTTTCTTTTATGGGTGTGCCTGGACACGTTCCAGAACATTTGGAAGAAACAAATTTTAGCACTTTTTTCTCCCTTTCTTCCTCCAAGCCTGGGAATTCTGCCAGTTAGAAAAACCTTCTCCTGTCCCCTCAATGCGGGGTGTGGTGTTGTATTGGCAGCGGGCACCCTGGCGATGCATCCCCAAGGGGGTCACCTGGATAGATCTTCCCTAAAATCCCATCTCCGAATGCATCGGCAGACCACGCAGGCACGGGGCTTTCTCCTTCAGCGGGGCCTTCCTCCCAGTTAGTCTCATCCCAGGCTTCACTCCCAATGCTTCCCCTCTCATGGGACCCAAAGAATTCATCTGCTAGGCTTGCCCACAGGAATACGTGTAACTCCTCCACAAACCCCGGTTTTCCATCAGGACGGCCCATGAGCATTCCTTGGTCAGACGCAATGGGAACGCACGCTCACAAACAGAAGAGAAATGGATCCGCGGCTTGTGTGGTATTATGACTGGAGGCTGGAGGCCGTGAGGAGCGAAGGGGCCGAGGTGGCGGGAAAGCCAGGCCATCTCTCCACTCACGGCGCACGTCGGTCTCCGCATCACGCGGTTCAGGATGGAAGCCTGAGGGACAGCAGCCGGCGGGCTCAGCCAAGCAGGTGGAGAGCGGGGCACTTTGACTGACAGTCACGCCAGACTGTGTCCAACGGGGAAAGTGGCTCCCCCCACACAAGACCAAGGACCACTGTCCAAAGAAGAGGGGACACATTCTACGCAGGCAGACAAAGGCCAGCACGAATTCCCTGAACCTGGAAGTGTCTAGCCGCGCCACCCCAGGAACGGTGGGAGGGGTTGAGGAGTTGGCGTCGGGGTCCAGCTCCAAATTCTCGAAGAGCTGGTACACTCACACCTTGCGGATTCCTCACAGTGATGTCAGGCAGGTGGCGCTAATATCTCCATCTTATTGATGAGGAGACTGGGAGTCGGAAAGATCGAGTAGTTTGCACAAAGTCACACTGCAAGAGGCAAAAGGGGTCCAAGCACGGATCGGAGTGACCCCCAAACCACACTGACGGCAGGATTTTTCCTCTTGACTCTCAAGGACAGAGTTAAGAGCGACGGATAGAATTGGTGGAAAAGCCGGGCAGGATGCGTTTGAATATCAGGGAGAACTTTTTTTTAAATAACAGAAATGTCTAGCAGCGTTCTTTAGAAACACTGCTATCCTTGGGATGGACAATTGCTATTTTTATTTCTTGGCTCTTACTCACCCCTTCTTTTGGTGTTAATGGGCCAATTTTGCTTTTCAGATGACTTTGGGAATTCCTTGGCTGGGGGTATTCTGATGAACCAATCACATGCTAGGTCCAGCAGGGAATTGGTCTGGGATGCTAGGGAGAAGTTTCTTGAATAAGGGAGAAGCAGAGAGGGGTGACTTCTGGGGTCTTTCCCAACTCCTGGATTGAAAGAGTCTATGAAAGCTAAAAAGGAAACAGGAGTGAGAGCCAACAGGATTCCATATTGCTCCATTCCCTTTCCTGATGCGCACGGAGTGTGTGTGCATGTCGGTACACGCCTGTGTGCACATAGGTGTGCCCTCGCTGGCACGCCTGTGTGCGCGCGAGCGTGAGTGTGTGTGTGTCAGCAGGGATGTGGCTGGCTCAGGGCCTCCCTACCCCTCTGCTGCGAACGCAGCAGGAGAAGCTATTGAAACAGCCTGCCTTGGTCACGTCCCTTTCCCAGGGAGTCTGCCTTTGGCCACAGGCCCTTCCCTAACCCTGTTCGTACTATGCCAGGATCCTGCTTCCTTGCCAAACCTCTGGACCGAGCTGATCAGCCTGGGGTAGACCTGACCCAAAGAACCCATCCATAGTCTAAACCGAGCCAGTTTCAAACTGGTGGCCCGTAGGCCTACAGATAGATTTGCTTGCCTGGTAGTTTTTATCTTTAGATTGAGCTTGAATAAATTAGCTGGGGCACGTACTCTTCAGCATGGCAAGGTGCCCACCGACCCCTGTTGCATCACTCGATGCCTGGTTCAGAGGCTCATACTGCCCATGTTGGCCCCGTGGGCATCTGAGTTTGCACCCCTGCGGAGTTTCCAGAGCTAATGCCTTTAAGTGCTCATTTGCCAGGCACTCTTCCGAGGGTTTTTCATGAATCAATTCATTGAATACTCACAACAGCTTTTTGAGACAGAGATCATTGTTATTGCAGTTTAACTGAGGAGGAGACTGGGGCGTACCAGTTTCAAGATTACACAGGTAGTAAGCAGCGCGGCAGGAATCCGAACCCTGGTCTCCGGGCTCCAAGTCCATACTGTATCCATCATGTGGAAAAGCAAGCCAAGCCACTTCATAGCTGACGTTTTGGAAGGACAGAGAGGTCACATGTAAGCAGACAATGGCAGACTGCATTTTTTCCAGCCGGGGGAGGGAGCAGATGTTCCAAAGCAGAGAGGGGCTAGGGACAGCACCATAAAAGACAGACGCGGTCCTAGACACTGGCTGTCCAGTCCAGACCCCTCGTGGCCAGGGCGTCCTTGGTTTCCTGTCCTTGGCCAATCACACCTTTTCTAATCCCTGTTACCTGAGCTCATTTGAATGAGCCTGTTTCTCACCTCTGTTCCCTGCACACACCTGTTCCGTGATGGATAACTCCTCCCAGAGACAGTGGACAGAGCCTTCTCTCCACCGAAGGCTGGGGCGACCCAACCTGAAGGCGGAAAGCTCCTCAGGGGAAGATCATAGGATGCTTTAAGCACCCTTGACTTTGAAACAGCTCTGGGAATATCCTGTCTGGGAGTGACATTTTTGCTTGCTGAAAATTTACAGATGCTTAATGTGTTTTTGAAAAATCAAGGCCTTGCTTTAGCCCACACCCTTGGTAGCAAAGCATGGCCAGCTGACCCCACTGCACCCGGCAGAGCAATCTCCAGATCACCTGCTGGGGGTGACTTTCTCCGGGCAGCCACGAGGTCCTCGTCTGTGGCGTTGTGGGTTCGTTCATGGTGCTCCGAGGTCGGCGTCTGGCCCCAGACGTGAGAGGCACACCAGGAGCCAAGGAGAGCAGCCTGGGTTTATGGGCGGCACCATCCGGAAATGCTCGCCAGTGTGGCAGACCCATGAAGAAGGCAGAAAGCCCCCTGTGTGCAGGGACAGTCCTGTGATCTGTGCAGGTGGACCCGAATGGGCTCAGCCCCTCCAGCCACACCCCAGGGTGCCGACGGTGGAGCGAGTCCTCTTACCAGTGCTTATCTATGGGGAGTTTCTCCAGGGAAGATGCTTGTGCAGAGAGGCGATGACTCACGTGTGCTGGGGACGCAGGAAGGCCCCCAGAGCGGCCAACTTGGAACCGCAGCTGTGACATGAAAGGAACAGGCCCCGTTCCGAGCTCCCACCCACGTCGGCTGTCTAACTCCTCACGCAGCCCCAAAACAAAGGACTGTTGTTGCCCGTCAGACAGACAAGGAACCGCCCCAGGGGCAGAGCTGGGATTTGAGGTGGCGAGTCTGATCCCAGGGAGGTGGCGCCTAACCATGACGCCCGTACCCACGGTCTACTCTGGGGGGGTTCTCACCCCACTTTTCTCTTCCAGCTCGCCAATTCCCTTCCTCTGTTGCGCTTCTCTCCCCTCCTCCCCTGCCCGCGCCCTGGCGGTCCTCGCCGCCTCCTGCCTCCCCCTCCACAGCCCTTTGTCACGGGGCACCCCGCTAAGAGGGTCAGACTCTGTTTTGGCACGTCCTCCCTCTCCCACCCAAATCCTTCATCAAAATTCTGTGACTCTCGGTGGAGTTCTGGATCCTTCTCTGTCAACTCCTGTCCTCATTCATTAGTTCATTTAGCTGAAACATTTCGAACGCCGTTGTAGATGGGACCTGTTCTACGTCCTGGGGGTATGGCAGCAAATACACCCAAGAGGACCCCTGCTGTGTTCGGGGCTGGGAGACAGGCCACGAATGAATGAAGACGGCTCTGACAGGACTCTTGAAGGACACCCAGCTGATGAGATGAGGGGGAGCCAGGAAGTGGCAACTCCAGGTGGGGTGATCAGGCAGCTTCTTTGTGTGGGCCAAACGGTCTCTTTGACACACTGCAGGGTCTCCCTTCAGCGCAGGTTTTCCAGGTGCCTGTCCCCTACAGACACTTCTGTCCCCAGATCAGCCGGGAGTCCTCGGGAGGGGAGAGAGTTAGCAGGCAGACTAATGCAACCTAGTGGGAGGCGGAAGACGGCTCATTTAGCTCCCCTGTTGCTGGGCGGGAGGGAGGCCTGCTCGCCCTCCTCTTCCTGGGGGACCGTGCTTCAGCTCTGGGGGAGGTGGTTAAGTCACCTACCTGCCTTGCAAAGTCACTTGTCAATGCAGCAGAAGGTCAGCCTCCAACCCTCTTTTGTCACCTGCCCACGCTAACCTGAGGCCTCCTGTTGCTCTGCTTTTCATCTTTGCATTTCCAGGCACCGTTTTATAACCGTCTCCATTGACCTTCTGCTGGGCCGTGTTTGTGCGCACACTTCATTTATCCTCCGGAACTCCTGGGCATGGGGGCGCCGGGGGCCCAGTCACACTGGGAGGGGCTCCGGGGTGGGGGTTGCCCTTCCCTTCTCTGGGGACCTTACCTCCCTTCCACAGAATGCTCCTCACTCTGAGGGTCTAGGCAAACGGCCACTGCAGCCCCCGCCCCGGTTGGGACAGCTGGACTAATGGTGCCCATTAGCTCTGTCCGCAGGGGCTGGGGCCTAGGAAACCGTGAGCTACAAACGTTCACTCACCTGCAAAAGCCCAAGCTGCTTTCAGACCAAGAACCAAGTCAGTTTTTTTCTCTTTATAGATGTAGGAACCGAGGTAAGGTCATTTTCTTTCTTCCAGCGTCCACAGAAGACCCTAACATGCACTGAGCGGTTTGAACTTATAATGAACTTAAAAATTGTCCAAAGCTTTTGAGCCAGATCCTCAAAATAGTCTCTGAAATAAACCCAGGGGCCATCCAAGCTGGCTTACTGGTGTCACTCTGGCCTGCGGCCTGGGGAGCCGTCCGCGCGGTTTGCAAGTGCATCTTCCTAAGGCCGTCCAAGGAGTGGCGAGGTGCTCGTTCACCGTGCGCCAATCCTAAACTGTCCCCACCAGGGAACGCTGCAGGTCACAGAGCCGTGGATACCCGTGTGCCCATTGCCCTCTCGTTAGAGTGGGGGGTAGAGGTCCCAAGGTGGCGGGGCAATGCCATCTTCTGCACCTCGGACCAGTGCAGTGGAGGCACCTTGCTCTAGCCCAGTGGCTCTCAGTCTCAGCTGCACATCACAGTCCTCTGGGTGCGAGGGAATCTCCTTCTGATCAGAAAAACAGTTGGATTTCTCAGCCCCATTCCGGAAGGGGCTGCTCCCGGCCAAGGCGAGAGCCTGAGTGAGGTGGGCTGAGCTGACTCTGGGAAGCTCAGAGCGGGCCAGGGTGGGCCTGGGCTGCCTCTCGAGTCCTTTCCACCCTCAAATCCCAGCTCCGTCTTCCTCGCCGTAAAGGGAAGGGCGAGGTCTAAGTTACCGTAGCTGCTGCACAATCCTTCAATTTCAGGGAAAGGGCAGTAAAGCTATGCGAGTTAAGGACCCTGAACTATCCATCTGGCAATTCCAGCGCCTCCCCAGGCCCTGACGCACAATGCACACAGCACAGACGTGCCGGGTGTGCGTAAGGGAACGAACAATGAATGAGCAAACAATACACGCATAAGAGCAGAAACCCCCCAGACTGCAAAATCCTGAGCCAGCTTCCCCTCCACTCTTCATCGGGTTCTAACATAGGTGTGCAGTTGTTTATTCAGGGAGGTGCGGGGGTGATACTGCTTAGAGCCAAATCCTGATTCCACTATGTCCTGGCTGTTTGATCTTGATAAGTTATTGAACCTGCATGAGCCTCAGTCGCTGCACGTGTAAAATGGGATAGTAATAGTCCCTATATCACAGTGCGTGAATGCCTGACACACAACGGACACTCACGTGTTAACAGTTACCGGCCCTCCCAGAAGGGGCTTGTTTGCGGGCATGTACATCTACACTCGCGTTTCGTTCTATAGTGATGAGGTTCAGGGCTAACCAGTCGAGTGTTCATGCGACAAGTGTCTGCCGACTGTCTCCGGCCCCCTCACGGCTCTCTTTGCCCAGCTTATTTTCAGCTCTTAAAGAGTTACCGTCCATGTGTTAAGTGTCACATTAACACTTTCCTTTTGGTTACCAGAGTTACGGCTTATCGACAGCTCTCTCAAATCCTCCTCACTGTTTCTTTCACCGTCTCCCTCCCGGAACCGTCTACTTGGCAAAGCTCTCAGCGCTCGCGCGCTCTTCTGTGTTTTTTCTCCAGTCGCCTGACGTTACATCTGTCCCCTCTGTTGTTTTTTGTTCTTCCCATGTTCTCCTCCTTCTTTGGCAGGAACAGCAAATGGTTTTCATCTCCTGCGCCAGCGCAGATAGCCTGGAGAGCCCCACGGAGGCTCTGAGGCCACGTCTGGGGCCAGTGGGGAGGAGCACGGTGATCGATTAGCAATGTCTGCCGCCGGCGTGGGCGGGGAGGCAGGGCCGTGTGTGGCAGCCACTCGCCGTCCTTACGTGGGCAAAGGAAGCACTGTGACTCATCGTTTTACAGCTTTACCATAAATCACAGCAAAATCAAATGTAGGCTGAAATGTGAAGTTAGATCATCTAATGCAGTGCACCGCCATTTGGACGGGAGCTAAAAAATGATTTCTTCTCACTCTCTCCTAGCCAGAGGGAACATCTGTATCGCTGTCTTTGGGGAGCTGGCGGGCCTTGGTGAGGAACGTTCTTCCTTCTCTCTAGAAAGCACAGGCTACAACAGAAAGACTGTTCCAGTGCTGCTATGACAAGTGCTGAGAAAACTCAGGGATCTCTTTGGGCAGAGCAGCCAGGCTTTTCTTCCACGAAGGCGAGCATGGTCTGTGCGGGAAGACTGACTTCTGCCCCCAAGGTCAGCGCCCGCCTCCTGACAGTCCTGAATAAGGTCGCCTTGCCGTTGCGCCCCCACCCCATCTCCCCCTATTTCAAGAAGAGGGGGTACCCAGGCGAGAGTCGACCTGTGCACAGAGGGCTCAGAGTGTCCAGGCCAGGGTATCGACGCTCGAGTCAGGTTTCCTCAGGGCTTTGCCTGTGCCAGGCTGGCAGCCCACGGCAGACTCTGGAACTGGCGCCCTCTGCTGCTGCTGCGCTTAGACCAGACGTGGACAACGTCTTGCCCACGTCTCTGTGCCCTGCCCCAGCCATGCGCCCGTGCCCCAACCTAAGGTGCCCTTGCTCAGAAACCCCTGCACTGCAAAGAGGCCCAGAGCCAGCGAGGCCACCTCCCTGTCTGCCCGACTGCCCGTCCCTCAGGTCACTTCCCTGAGCTCTGCCCGTCGACAGCAACCACCTTGTCTGTGACGGCAGCTGCGGCGTCCTTTACAGCCCCTGAGACCTGGGGCAAGCTTCTCAACCTCTCTGAGCCTCCATCTCCTCATCTCGAAAATGCAGACTGTACTCGGGGTGCCCACTCTGTAGGGTTGTTGTACAGACTGGAGGGGTTAACACAGGTGAAACTCTTAGAACAGTGCCCGGGGCATGGCCATTGCTTAAAATGTTAACCATCATTATTATTAAAAGTATTTCCCTCTTGTCCTGTTGGATCCTACAACACTATGAGGTCAGCTTGGCCAACAGGCTTAGAACCTTTATTCCAGAAGGAAAGTGAAGTTCAGGAGGGCTCCTTCCCCAAGGACCCCACGCCGGGGGAGGCCGAGCAGTCCTGGAGCTGATGAGCTCTTGTGACTCCATGTCCAGGACTCTCTGTGTGATGCCACCTGTGATTTTTAGTTCTTGACCCCAGACCACACTGATGACTGATACTGCTTTGGCTTTTGATTTTTTACAAAAGAGGATTTTATAAACAGACTGAGATCATGACGGTCTCCAAGTCAGACTGGAGTGTGTATGCATTTGTATACGCGAACGTGTAAGTACACAGTTGAGCATTGCTGCTGATGATCTGGCGTGCTTGGGAAAGAAATGGGCGGAGGCAGCTCATCTTTCCAGCTTGCAGTGGACGGCTGAGGACTGTAATCCGTTACACGGCGGGAGATGGGGCTTTGGTCCCTACTCTTCTGGTTTCCAAGTGGAGACGCCTCCACCAGAGTAACACTCCCGGCCTCACCAGGGAGGAGAGTGACATCTGTTTGGTGCTTTTGAGGGAAGGAACTAGACACGATCTGCTCAGCCTCTTCCCACTGCTCTCTCGGGGAATACGTGTCCCCTTGCCTTCTAAGCTAGCATTTTACCAGTCAGCGTCCCGAGGGGCAGACTTGCAGTTGACCACGTCTGCCTGCCATGGGCTGTTTCTGGGATTTTAGTATTTAGAAGCTCGTTACTGCCAAACAATGAAGCTACAATCTACAGAGCTGGTTTACCAGTAATAACTGCGGTATTCTGCACTCCATCTGCTTAATCCTGTCTGTCTGTCAATTGTTCTGAACTCAGGCAGGGAAAAGGAGGACATTATTCATTAGCCCCTCGCAGCCTGACACCCTCCCCAACTCTCGCCCACGTGGTTTCCGTGGGGCCGAGTTGGCTTTGTCTGAGGACTGTGAGGGAGTCTGTTTCATGCCTCTCCCGGGGCTTCTGGCGGTTTGCTGGTCATCTTTGACATTTCTCGGCTTTCAGAAGCATCATCCCAATCTCTGCCCTTATCCTCATGGGACATTCTCTCTCTGGGCATGTCTCTGTGTCCAAATTTTCCCTTTTTACAAGGACAACAGTCATATTGGGTTAAGACCTGTCCTTATGACCTGATCTTAGCTAATTACATTCGCAAAGACCCTATTTTCAAATACGTTCACATTCTGAAGTACTTGATGTTAGGACTTCGACATATGAATTTTGGAGGGACACGATTCAACCCATAGCACCTGGGAATTTTGTTTCTAGGAATCTAGCTCGGCGATCTACTTGCGTGTGTGCACAGCAATGTATTTTGTAAGGTGGTTTGGCAAAAGCAAAATTGGAATGTGATGTATTGAAAAAGGAGATAGATCTGTATGTGCCATCATGGAAAAATGTCTAGGGTATGTGATTAAAGAAGATTCTTAGAAAAGGTGGTGTGATAATAACACAGGACGAAACTCTGAATTTTGTAAATGTACACAGAGATGATCAGAAGAATGTACAAATGAAACTCTTGGTAGCAGTAAGTTCTCGTGGGAAGAGAGAGAGCAGAGGATGGGCCATTGGGAATTTTCGGGCATATTCTGATCATTTGAATGTTTTATAATGATAATACACTCTCATATTACTTGAGTAATAAAAATCAAGATTGTTTTCTTTCCATACCCAGTGATCAAGCTGAACCCAAAGGAACACAGTTCAAGCCAGACGGTCCCCAATGGGTCTCCACAGCTCCATGGAGAAAGGGGACCTTGGAGACTGGACAGAACCAATTTGTCCTTTACCTGCTGGACGCCAAGAGTCTCTGTGCTCAGAGGGGCAGTCAGAGCACTGGCTAAGAGCCCGGGCTTTGGAGTCGGACAGGTGTGAGTGCTGCACTAGTCATTTCACTTCTCTGAGCTTCGCTTTCTCCTTTGCAGAATTCGATCAACAAGCATCTCAGGGGGCCCCTTCTGAAACCACACCCTGGCCAGAAGCCTGCGGTAGTCTTAGTTCACATTTCATTTATGGGTAACATGCCTAAAATTTGTCCGAAGCACTTTTCAGGCACTGACCCAGAACTCTGGCATCCCAATCAGGCATTTGTGACGTCCTTCAAGAAAAAGCAGGGCTCTTGGGTTGGGCCCTAAGAAACGGATAAGATTCCTGCAGCGGGGAGCTGGGAGCTGTGGGCATAGGATATGAGAAGCAAAACACGCCCCACCACCTCCTCTCATAGTCCTCTGCGTTATTTATTTTTTTAAATATTTCCCCTCAGGCTAAGTCTATTTGTTTTCCCATTTTTAAAACTGCTTACCGATGTATATACTTGCACGTAGTCTTTTTATTTATAGGAAAGATATGTGCATATATATTAATCTGTGTCTGTATAGTGAATACTGGGGAGAGAGAGAGAATTTCTATTTATTTCAGAGTGGTCAATGAATGGAGAAATGGGATCAAATTTAATTAACTAGAAATTCTGATTCCAGAATATATGTCACAAATATCCTGTATAAATAGCCAGCTCTCAAAAAGTGAAGAGTCCAGTCAAATTCCCTTAAATGAACATTATACAAATAGCTCTCTAATCTTTCTTTCAGGATTTAGAAAGACCTTCTGAAGGTCTGAATTTGTCTCATCGTCACCGTTATGAACATCCACGAGCAATAAACACAGTTCTGGTGATTCAAGTGTTCTCAGTGTTAGGATCTGGATAGAAGGGAGCTGGCATTTCTTTCTTTTTCTTCCAGCTATCTTGTGGCTACAACTCTGTCTGCTGCCTGTGTAATTAATTGTTGGGTTTAGCTAATGCCTCCTAAATTAATGCAATTATCAGTGTCTCCAAATAACCATCTTGTGCGCTGCTATCAAAACACACTGTCTACAGATCCGCAGACAAAGCGGGAACGTTCTGCGACTGGAGTCGGGATTGATTTTAATTAACTCGTTTCTCATATTACAAAGGTGAGAAAATGCGGATTCTCAGTGGCTCCAGATTAAAAGAATGGGAGGGGGTGTGCGGATGGGCAGAGACTCGTTGAAAGAAGAGCTACAAGGTATTTTTGTGCCGAAGCCTCCACGTCCACGCGCTGTGTTATTGCCGCGCCTGGCCCGGCTCGCGCAGAACCTTCAGCGTGCCTCTGCCTCACAGTCCGGAGCCCTGGTTTAATTTGCTCTGGGCCGAGTGTGACAAGGCCAGGCTCGAGATCAGGGCAAACGATTTTTTTCTGCTCACTCCCTCCCATCCTGAAATATTTCATTGAATGTAGAGTTTGGGAACCAAACGAAGATGAGAGAAAGGGGATTGTGTTGGCTTGAATTTGTTTTAGGTTGCAGCTTTGCTTTTAAAGGCTTGTGTTTTCAGAAACACAGCGCAGTCTGTTAGCGTGGAAGGTGCTGCTTCTCTGCTGGGCGCAGTGTGGAAGGGGCGACAATCCGGGGGCTGGGCCTGAGGCGGCATCGTGTGGCCTGTCCAGCGTGTTTGCTGCTGGACGTTAGTCTGCAAGATGGTCCTTGGAGAAAAGAAAGGTCAAACTGGTGTGGAAAACCTGCACTGCATGGCCTAGTGCCCCCTCCCTTGCCCCAGGGGATTTCCTTTGTGCCATAGCACAGCAAAGGCTCTGAGAAGTCCTGCATCAAGGAAATATGTTTATCCTCGATCACCCTAGCGCTCCCCATGATACTTGACCCCAGATCCCTTTACTTGGATTTCATCCTGATCAGCACTGGGCAGCAATAGCGTGATGGGGGAGTCACCTGGGAGCTCTCCTGTTGGGAAAGAACCTCAGATGGGGACCCACCTAGAGACCCCGGTCTTCCCATCTCTGTCACTACTCGTTGTGTAACCTTGGCAAGTCCCTTCCCTCCTCGGGACCTTGATCTTGTCTCGTGCGTAAAGAGGAGGCCCTGCCCGTACGTTCTCCAACTCCACTAGGCCCGCAGACCAGGAGCTCGGCTGAGCACCAGAGGATGTGAGGACAGGCAAGGAGG
The DNA here is from genome assembly GCA_963575035.1 of Avahi laniger. Taxonomy (NCBI): domain Eukaryota; kingdom Metazoa; phylum Chordata; class Mammalia; order Primates; family Indriidae; genus Avahi; species Avahi laniger. The sequence continues at coordinate 20,466 of CAUYSK010109961.1, forward strand.
GAGGAGAGACCGACTTACGGAAAGGAGGCGGGGGAAGGAAAAGGACTCACTGTGCTTCACAGAGAGACCATCTTGAGGAAGAATGTTTTTCCTTCAGAGAGGGTTAGGATTAGGAATAATGAATCCAAGCTCGTCCTCCCAAACGGGGGTCTCTGATTTGTTCGGAAGGGGCAGACCGGCCGGAGCATCTGCGCGCCGGGTGTTGTTCTCTCTGCTTCCTCCTTCCCCTGCCCAGCACGTGTCCGTGGCTGTCATCTGCTATCAAATAGGAAGCAGCACTTTTATCCCAGTAGGAGGGACCCCGGCCCCCCAAAGTGTGCCTTTTCTGTGGCCTGAGGCTCCTCTGCTGAGGAATGCCGCTGTCCTTGCAGCAAAAGGTCCCCCTGAGGTCAGCCACCTGGCCGTCGGCGACTCGGGAAGGAGAGCACCGCTGTACAATGGCCAGAGACAAAGGACCAATAATTCTCAACCTGAGTCTTGTCACGGTTTTCACAGGCGCCCGACCTGGGGGGACTGGCCGTGCAAACAAAGGAGGGGTGGGACGGCAATGTGGGTTTGTTCTCTGGCAGAGTGACTTTTCTGAGCCGCTTCTCACTCTGCTCGGGTTAGTTCCAGGAGAAGGGCCTGGCTCATGGTAGTAATCATCTTAAGTATCTCAAATCTTAAATAAAATCATTTCATATAGCTAAAAATTATTTGTAAAAAGCTGGCCACGTGGAGCCTTTGCTGCGGTCAGACCTGAGCAGGGGCGTCTGTGCGCCACCGATATCGCAGGGTAGGAGGGGCCAGTGCTGTCCATCATCGCCCCGTCGTAAAGGCGGGGAAACGGAGTCCCGAGACGTAGCAGACCTCGGCACCTGCCTGCTCCTAGCAGATGCTCCGGCATGCTGCTCTCGCTTTTGCAATCACAAGACCCAAATGTCCTGTGATTAACGCAAGACTTTGCCCCACTGGTCCTCTTGGTGTTTGAAGGCTCTGACATCTCAGACGATCAGCTCTCTGAGGGCGCTGGAACCTCTTTTGTTAAACGGTCCACTGGCTCCTGCTCCCACGCAGCGGCCCTCCTGGTCCCTGGTGTCACTGACAGATGCTGCCCGGGTGGAACCTTCAGAAGTCTCTGCGACAGATACAGCAGGTGGAACAAACTGGCCTCCAGTTACACAGCCCCTCACAGCTGCTTGGATCAGCCAGGGGAGGCCAGTGCCCAGACAGGCCGGTCCCCAGGCAGGCCGGTCCCCAGGCAGGTTGGTCCCCAGGCAGGCCTGTCCCCAGGCAGGTTGGTCCCCAGGCAGGCCTGTCCCCAGGCAGGCTGGTCCCCAGGCAGGCTGGTCCCCAGGCAGGCCTGTCCCCAGCAGGCCAGTCCCCACGCAGGCAGCAGACTGCAGAAAAGCTCGGCAAGCAAGCTCTGCCACCCAGGGCTTCCCAGAGCGGGCGGCAGCAGGCCCATCCGCCACAGCCTGTCTTGCGAGGACTTCAAACCCGAGCTACGGGGACTGACGAGGCAGGAGAAGGAGCCACACGAGAAGGGTAGAGGCCCGAGGGGAACGGGACCAAGGGGAGGTGAGAGGTGGCAGCCGTGGAAATCCGGGCGCCCAAAGGGAGCGTAGAGGCGTCAACGCAGTGGTCTCTTGGGATAGGGACGAGGGACACCAGGACTGGGGAGTCCAGGAAGGCCCCGTGGAGGGGATGTTTAGAGTCCAGGTGCTGGCGCTGCCCCTGCCTGCCCTGTCCGGCTGGGGTCCTGGAGGGGGCTGGCCAGCTCCACTGCTCAGGCCGATGTCCTAACACTGATCCTGTGTGACCTCCACGCGGGGCTGGAGCGCGGCTCTGGCCCTGGAAACCAAACCCGAATGGACGCTCCTCGTGCTTCCAGGACTCTGCTAATGACCTCGGCTCATTAGGGGAGCTGCCCGCTCTCCCTGTCCAGCCGAATCACATCTCGCCCTTCCCGCCCAGCCTGTCATCAGAGGAGACCTGAGGTGACTCTCAGAGTCTCACCCTCTTCCCCTGTCACCTGCTCCTCCCTGTCCTTCCTCCCTCCCTGCCCCCTTCTCTGTCTCCGTCTTTCTCATTCTCTCAAACGAGACTTCAGAGCTGCTCGGAGCAGGACTCGGAGGCAGCGATGGCGTGGGAGGACACGCTTGCTAAAGAGCCAGAAGGAGAATTTTCCGCAGAAATCTGTCCAGCAGCGTCTCACACCCACCTCGCGCCCTGTCGGCCGGGCTGTCAGTCTCTGGTGGGAACAGGAGGAAAATTCCTAATTGCGTTCACGGCGCTGAAGGAATTTCTGTCCTATCAGGGCTGCCCCTCGAGTGTCCCAGGAGAGCCAGGCCCCAGCACTCTGAGACTGGCACGGCCGTCCGGAGAGAGCAGTCGCGGCCGTTCCCACCCTGCAGGTGCGGCACTTGTGAGCAGAGCTGCGTCCCGGTCTGCAGGTCGCAAAATCCTGGCCAAATTCACGACACAGCAGACCACCCACGAGTGCACAGCGAGCCACGATTGTAGGAGGTGGATGGGAAACTGCCTAAAACCCTGCAGCCTACAAGCTTCTCGACCTTATAGTTTAGGATTACCTGGTTCCCAGTGACAGAAATCACTCCGGCTAATCTCAATTTTTAAAGAATGTTTAAATTCTTACACAGGTATGGGATTGCTCACAGGAAGAGCATGACAACGAGCTTGGGGGAGACAAAATCAGGCAGGTTCTGGCGGGCAAGGGGACATCGGCCGGGCTGTTTGGTCCTTGTGCTCCTCTCCCCAAGTTCAAATATTCACGACAGGAGCACTAACGGGCCTGGCTGTGATGTGCCTGGCCCTCTGACAGCACCACTGAGTGCGTTGCACCCCGACTACACAAAGCTGCGATGAGGAGGAGGGCGGTTTCTCCAAAGGAAACCCAGGTCCAGAGGAAGGCAACGTGGATGCAGGGCAGCCCCGAGCTCCGTCTCCCCACCCTGATGCCGACCTTCTGCCTTGGTCCTTTTTCAGCCCTTCCTGCTCCCACGACTCGGCTCCCTGGGTTTGGAGGTCTTCCCAGCGTTCCTCCTGAAGTGTCAGACCTCGGCATCACGCCCCCATTCATTCCTTTATCCATTCGCTCAGTCGACGAGAGCACAGTGAGCACCTAGCAGGCGTCAGACACTGGGGCAGAGCTTGGACTTGGTGCCCCTCTGACCTCAGCGTCCTCTCTTGCCCCTCCAGCCCCCGCTTGGTGAAACACCCCCACGTCACCTTATCTCGTCTGCCCCTTTGACCAGTGTCCCGGCCTGGCCAGTTCTAGGCCCAGGCCATGTGGGAAGGGTGAGGAAGGGTCTGGAGAAAGGTGACCGTATTGGTAAAGGTTTGTGGTCAGCTTTAGCCATCGGCGCCTGGAGTGTCCACGCACGTCACTGAGACGGGACTGATCGATTTGGATGATGGGAGGGAGAGGAAAGGTCTGGTGTCTGGGAGCTGAGGAAGGCAGCCCCATGGTGTGACGGTGAAGGTGGACCCTGGCCCCTAAGGGGAGGTGGGGAGCATGCAGACGGAGGTGAAGAATGGGACAGCATGACGCAGAAAATGACACGTGATTTGGAGTCCAAGGGCCTTGCTCTGTGGCCCGACAGCACCATCCGCCAGGGGAGTAACCCGGGGTCCCCGCCAGGTCTGTCTCCTATGTCCTGCCCAGCTTCAAAATCCCGGCCCTCGGATCTGACGCTTTCCTACTCCAGATGACGTTGGCTTCACATTTCCTTTTTATGCCAAAGCCAAAGGAAACAATCCCAGCAAACTGTCACTTAAATCAGAGGAGATTTATTACTTTCAACCACGGAGAAGCTTGTTATGAGAGGAGCATCAGACATGCCCAGGAAGATGAGGGCTGCCTTGGGGAGTCCTTGGTTGCCCGTCGGGGCTCAGCAGTCGCCAGCACCACACGTGCGCCTTTGCAGCACTGTCACTGAGGGTTGGATAAGCTCATGACCCCTGGCGTGGAGCCTAGAAAGAGAACTCAGGGTCCTGTCCTCGGAGGGAGCGGGACTCTTGCATCTGTGCTCTCTGATCCCTCACCTCGCCTGCCGTTGGTTACTATCGTTTGATCACTTCTGTAGAGCTGCTTCCAAATGCCCAGGACACTTGTTCTCTGCTCAGTCCAGAGCACGAGTGGAGTGTGATTGTCCTGCACACACCAGCAGTCGGGAAGGGCTGGCCAAGGTCCCTGTTTGCCGGACCCCAGGAAGTCGAGGATACAGTGATGAGCTGTTGTGCTTCCCAGCGCGGCTAGCAGTACGAGCAGACGTGGGAGACACAGGGAGTTAAGAGTCCAGTGCCGCGCAGAGGCCCAGGGGACCTTTGTTCTCCTTGACTGAGACGGGACCGCTCTGATATCTCCATGGGCTGTGGGCCAGGACTGTTTCCTGGGACACAAAGACCAGGGCAAAAGTTGTGGTGGGCACAGCACTCCAAGCATTCAGAATGGCAGGTACCAAGTTTTAAAACTGTGTCTGGTGTGTTGGTGGCAAGTGTTAAAAACACAACCTGTGGAGAACTACAGCAAGCCACTTGGCATCTGTGAGCATCTGGAAATGATACCTGTTGTGGCAAGGACTCAAAGATTTCCTAGATGGGAAAGGGTCGTGGAAACTGTCGGGTGCCATGGACATGTTAGTCGTCAGTCAGACGAGGGCAAGGGGAGGGAGAGGTTAAACTGGTCTTGCCTCCCCTCACTGGGTGGAAGGGCCTCCTCCAATGTCAAGGACCCATCTAGCCATTCCCGTACCCCTGGGACTAAACCCTGAGTTCTCTGAGGGTGGGGACCACGACTTTCACCTCATCTGTGCATTTCTCTTTGCTTAGCAAAGAACCAGGAACACAAGACAGGTTCAATAAACACCTGTGGGATGAGCTAATAATATCTAGAAAGAATGAAATGCAGAATTAAAACCACAATATATTAATCCAAAAAAATGACCATCATCGCAAGCACACGTGCCTTGAGGGGCCTGGCAGCCGACACGGGCGAGGCGGACTGGGGGGCGACAGGGAACAGCGGGACCTGTGGCGAACTGGAAGGCATGGGGCCGTCTCTAGCACGGCTGCTCCTCTCTTGAGCTGGAACACGTACCCAGCAGTGCCAGATCTTCTGGGTTTTGCAGAAAAAACCCTGAAATCTATGTGTAAAAAAATGACAACTCTCCCCATTTTCCAAGTATAGGCAACTAATCCAAATATTAAAAACAAGAGCGTCATATAGAGCACTCGAAGCATGTCTGCCGGCCAGGTTTGGTGTGAGAACCACCCTCATGAGACCTCAGGCTTCCTTTCTTGGATGGGGAGACAAAGGCCCAGGGACAAGAGTGACTTGCCGAAATACAGAGCTCGTGACGGCAGACGGCTTGTCGGGGGGACGGCAAGTCAAGCCGTTGGGAGCATCCATGCGCTTCTTGCGAAGGCGAGACACCTTTCCTTCCCTCGCTGGGCCTGAGCTCTGGGACCCAGCCCACCGGAGGCTCTGGAGAGGGCAGGCCGGGCACCTGAACGGGTCGCCTCATTGATAGCACTCGCCCTGGGCCCCTGCCCAGTGGCAGGCGAAGCGAGAAGAGAGGCGAGTGCCGTGAAGCTGCAGAGGAAGGGGCTTCCGAGAGCGCGCAGCTCCGCACGCCGTTGGCTCCGTGCAGGCAGCCGGAGAGGGCAGGGGCAAGGCGGCACAGGCACCGCGATGAGCTCGGCAATGGCCGCGAGGTGGGCCCCTCCCAAACTGCGCTTCACCCCTCCTTGGGGCTGCCCGAGGCCTGGATGATTTGTTTGCCCACAGATCCAATGGGATGAGAGCAGCTCATCGCATTGGCTGGGAATGACTAGTTAATGCGGAAATGAAATCAGGCCGCCACACTCGGAGCCGTTGGTGGGTCCGTGGGAGTTTGCTTGCTTTGCTTTATTGAGTGGGTGGCTCTTGCCACCGTGGTAATAGAGCGCCGATAAACAGAACGCACAGGAAGCCTTCTGGCCTTCAGCCCAAACGAGAGCGGGAGGGAACAAGGACCGCGGTGCTGGAGGAGGGGACGGCAGCCGTTCTCGTCTGTGCAAAGTGAGACTCAACTCTGTGTGGCCAGGATGGACCCTGGGGCCCGGGACGCCACCCTGAGCCTCAGATGCCTCAGCCGCGCTCCGCAGAGCTCACGTCTTGGCCAAGTCCCCCGCTGGCCAGGGCGTGAGGGGGCACCGTGGGGAAGCTTGCACAGCTGGGGATGCTCTTTAAGAAAAAAGAACACAAAATTAGGCATGAAAGCGAATATTGATTTACAGTTTTAAAAGGAAATCATAATGAATAAAACAATAATAAAAACTCAACAAGCACCACCACCATCAGAAAGCCAGAAAAATCACGTAATGTTTTGTAGTAAGTGCTGACACACCTCTAACATGTCTTTTCAATTCTGTCCACGTTTTGGCTTTGTCCCGCTCGGTTGCCTCTTCACCTGACGACGAGTGCGGGATATCACTTTTCGATAGAGAAACTGGAAAGATCCTTTCGCAGAGGAAAGCCGCCTTTCTGCTGTGGTGTCAGCGCCGGCCGCTCCTTCCTTCCCCGAGAGCCTCGGGCCTCACTTCCCGCTCCCCGCAGCCCCTCGCCGTCTCCCGGCTGAGCACGGCTGGACACGTTCATCTTGCGACGTGACCGCTGGCCTGTGTCTTCGTGCCGTGACCCGGGGACCAGTCGGACTGTCCCTGGAAGCCATTTCTGCACCAGAACGGCTGGCGATAGCTTAGCTCCGCGGGAGACCAGCTGGAGACTACGTGGGGTACCCCGTTACTCTCACGCCGGGTGCGACTCCAACGCAACCTCTTCTCGGCCGGCTCCACAGACCCCCGCGGCTCTCCAGCATCGCCTGACAGGAGCACGGCACAGGGCAGAGAGCCAGCAGCCGTTGCCGACGTGCTCCAACGTCTGACTTTGCACGTCGTGCGGACATCTGAGCCTGTGAACGCGTCACTCACATCTGTCCCGGCGCCCTGGAGGGCTGTGCGTGGGGACCCCGGGCCTCCCCAGCTTCATCGTGGTTTCACTTCCGCTAGCAGCCAGACTCCACCAACCCCGTTTTCCCTCTCTCCTTCACCTGAAGCTCCGCAGGTTGGCGGAGTGGGATTCGAACTCCCAGCCCCGCCCCCAGGCTGGCTGTGCAGAAACCCCCAGCCCCAGCTAAGCTGCGCCACCTTGCCTGGATGCTGAGAAAACTTCAGCTACAAAGACCAGGAGGGTTTCCTTCCTCGCATAAGATGTGCGTTTGGCAAAGGGAAGAGCAGAATCGGCTGGAATGAGAAAAAGCCTCACTTTGGCAGCTGCGACAGCCCTTTGAGCTGACTGGGCTCAGCGTTTCTCAAAGTCTATCCTGCGGAACACTAGTTAGCTGTTCAGACAACAAAATTTATTGAGCACCTGCTATCCACCAGACACTGGTCTAGGGAGTAAGCCCCAAACAAGACAAGCCTCTGCCCTCGCGGAGCTTGTATTTCGGTGAGGGGCTGGGGCTGGAAGACCCCGGGAAAGAACTGCATCGTTTCAGGCAGGAATAGATGGTGCGGAGGAGACACTAGGTACAGGCTCCTGGCACAAAGGAGGCAGGGGCTGCTGGAGCGGGGCAGTGAGGACCTTCTGGGGTGGTGACATCTGCGTTGAAGCCTGAACCACGAGGAGGGATGGCGCGTGCAGCCTGGAGGAGGCGGCGTCAGCTGGAGGGCCCCGTCCCCAGCCATCCTGGGGGTCTGAGGGACAGACCGAGGGCCGGGTGGGCGGCGGCACGGCGGGTAACAGAGGACAGCAGGGGACGGGCTGGTGGGGGAGGGGGCCGCAGTGCAGGGCCTTGATCCCAGGCCGGGAGTTGTCCCCACGCGAGCAGCCGGGGAAGGGTTTCAAACAGGGATAAGCTCTGAATTTTAATAAGAGAGTTCCGGCTGCAAGAGGAGCCTCTTATTTGGGTTTCAGAGCAAAGCGGAGAGACCGGTTCGGAGACCATGGCCTCAGACAAGCGGGGAGATTATGGTCCCTGGGCTGGGGTTGCGCAGGCGGCCGTGGGGGGAACGGCTGGTGCGGGTGCGTTTGGAGGCAAAGCCGGCGCGGTTAGTGCTTGAACGAGCTGCGGACTGTGAGGAAGACAGAGGATTCCAGGGTGACTCCTACTTTTTTGTTCTTTGGCCTGAAAAGCTGGGTGAATTCTGAAAAGTTGGGGAGCTTCGAGGGTTGGGGCTTCCATGTTGAGGCAGCAACTGGGGAGATGAATTGGTTATCTATCACTGTGTGACAAATTACCCCCAAACTTAGCGGCTTCAAACAGCAGCACTTGTTTATTATCTCACAGTGACTGCGGGTCAGGGACTTGGGGTGTTAGCTCGGGGTATCTTGTGAGGCTGCAGCCTTCTGGAGGCTTGACTGACACTGGGATCTGCTTCCAAGGTGTGTCCCTCCCTTGCCTGACAACTGGCGGAGGTCTCAGTGCCACGGCGCGGCGGCTGGCATCCCTACAGGCAGCGAAGTGGGAGCTGCGAGGCTCTTTATGTCCTGCCCTCGGGGGTGACGCTGTCTTCCGCAGTGCTCTGCTGCTCACACTGCCAGCTCCGTTGCGTAGAGGGGGAGACCACACCGGGATGTCACACGTGCCCTTCCTTTGCGCATCCACTGGACTCTTTCGGTTGTGACAAAAAACACAGTTCAAAGCAGCTTAAAACGAAAAGAAATGCATTGGCTTCCACGAAGGTGAAGTTTAGGTGGCCACATCGTGGAGCTCAAGTGATGTCATCAGGACTCGGGTTTATTTTTTTTATTTCAGAATATTGCAGGGGTACAAATGTTTAGGTTACATATATTGCCTTTGCCCTGCCCGAGTCAGAGCCACAAATGTGCCCATTCTTTCCCTCTCTTGGCTCCCATTGTCCCCTGGACCAACCCCTGAAGGTGGCGTGGTGGCTGCAGTCCCACCAGCTTTATACACTCACAGCGCCAACCTGGGCTGAAAAGAGCCTTTCCTCCCCACCAGCGTGAACAAAGCGTCCCGGGCCTGACGCCCATTCCTACCGACTGGGTCACGCTGCAGCCTCCCGGGGCTGGCAAGTGGGGCCAGACCCCTCAAAAGGACTTGGATCAGGACACAGAGAGACAGCACATGTGCTCCGCAGGCCCAGCGATGGCGGAGGCCACACATCCTCCCTCACGGAGCTCGCAGTCTGGGGGAGAGCAGACACACACGTGAGTGACCGGGGTACAGGGGAGAAGTGCAGCGCTGAAGGGGCGCAGTGTGCCTGGTGACCATGGGAGGGGCACCTGCCCCTGCTTTGGACACGGCTCTCTGGATGAGGCGGCACCTGAGCTGAGGCTTATAGGATGAGCGGGGTTAATCCGAGGAAGGGGAAAGGGCAAGTGTGTTCCCAGCAGAAGTCACAGCGTGAGCGAAAGCCAGACGTCAAGAACTGGCAGAGCAGGGCTGAGTGGAGAACTGCAGTGAGTTCCCTGATTTCAGACAGTTACGACAGAAGTGACAAAGAGATGATCCAGCCTGGACAGCCAGGCTTGGGCCACAGGTTTGAATGTGTCCCCCAAAGTGCATGCATTGGAAACTGAATCCCCAACACAACACCGTGGGGAGGCGGGGCCTGACGGGAGGCTCCACCCTCATGAATGTATGAACGCTGACTCTAAAAAGGGTTCAGGCTGCGAGTTGGGTCTCTTGTTCTCTCTTGCCCTTTCTTTGCCCTTTCCCCACGGGATGAAGCAGCAAGAAGGCCCTTGCCAGATACTGGCCCCTCGATCTTGGACTTCCCAACCTCTAGAACCATGAGCCAGTGATTTCTATTCGTTACAAATTACCCAGTGTCATGCATTTGCTCTAGCAGCACAAAACAGACTAAGCCAACCCCCAAAGGCCTTGCGTGCCACAGTGAGGGGCTCGGACTTCCCCTTGGGGCAGGAGAGCTCATGGTTAGAGGCGGACAACCCCATCAGGTCTGCATTCTGAGCAGGTCTCTCGAGCAGAGGGTGGAGGCAGAGTAGCCAGGGCCAAGACGAGCTTGAGGGGTGGGCAGTGGGAACCGTGGTGGTGACAGTCCAGGCAGGGTGTGAGTGGGGCTGGAGGAGCGAGGGCAGTGAAACTGACGCGAGGAGGCGGTTTGGAAGGCAAGGCAGGGACCCCGGCCAGCGCTAGTGATTGGCTGGAAGGGAGAAGACGACCTCTGGCTCATTTGGGCAGGGTGATGGGTAAGGAGGGTAGAAGTGGCTCCATTCCTCGGAGTCCAGCTTTCAGTGACTGTCCCCAAGGAGTCTTTGTGTGTCTTTGTGTGTCCCAAAGGGCCGTCACAAGGAAGGCCCCTACAGTGCTGTTTGTAACTGAGAAACCAAAAGCGGAATAAATGCCCTCCAATGGGAATAGCTAAATTAATTACGGTGCATCAGCCTGTGGGATACTGCACAGCAGTTTGAAAAACCGAGGCGAATAATCTGAATGTGGAAAGACGGCCAAGGCATCCTGAGTAGGAAAAGAGCAAGTCGTCAAATGATACATAGACTATGACATCATTTAAGTAAACGAAACAGACACAGACGTACCTGTACACCTAAGTGTGTGTGCGCACGTGCAAATGCATTTGAAAAGACCTGGCAGCAGACAAACCAGTTATCGAGGCTGCTCGCCTCCAGAAAGCGGACTGGGCTGAATGGGCCGCGGTTCAGCATGATGTTCCTCCTCTGCGTGATGTCCGGGTGTTTGCGGTGTGGCTGCCGTTGAGCCTAGGAGCCTGCAGGGCCTCAAATGGGAAGTCCACCAGGCAGTCAGTGTGTAGCTCTGAGGCTCAAAGAACACTCAGACTGGGGAACACTCAGCATGTGCGTGTTGCAAGATGCTGTGCTTTCATCTAGTCTCTTCATCAAGACTGCTTCGTTCGCGAGAATCAGAAAACTACTCACGCGACTAGAGCGAAGGGAAGATGCTTTATGAGGACATAGGTCTGACACCCCAGGGCGTGGCCGGGTCTCAGCAGAGTCTAGGCACAGGAGCTGCAAGCCTCCCGGAGCGCAGGCTGCTTTTCTGCGTCACGCACACTCCCTGTGGTCTGGGGAGGGCTTGCTAAAGACCTTCCCCTGCCCCAGAGCAAAGGGTTGGCCTAGGTGGGTCTTTCCCTTCCAACTCCAGAATTCTAGAGGTTATAAACTGTGTCTCTAAACCATACGGTCTCCCCGTCCTCAGCGGGAGAAGACCTCACCTCTGACCTGAAGCAGCCGGGCTGCTGCGTCCCTCCTGTGGGCCCGGTCACAGGGCATTTGTGGCTGTCCCCTGGGGGTGCCACACAGCCCTCCCCCACCTCCTCATCGTGAATCCAGCCCAAGCGGTTGCACCTATTTGCTGGCAACTCCGCGAGGACTAGGGGGCTACGCAGAGCGGGTGGGGAGCTGCGGAGACTTTCCCGTGACTCGCTGCTAATGAAGTCGACGAGACTGGCAAGTCCCTCCTGTTTTATCACTGACAGCTGTGTTCTCGTTTTGATTTATCGCCACCAGGCCTACCTGAGCCAGGAGTGGAGACTAACACAAATCAAAGCTCGGGCGGCCCAGGGGAGCTGAGGCAGGACAGCAGGAGGGGACACGGGGTCAGAGGGTGACAGAGGAGCTGATGCCTCACGGCAGGGCCTCCTGGGAACCAGAGATGGGTCCCGAGCATCGACTTTCCTTCTCTCCGTCTAGAGAGGGGTGAATATCGGACCGTTTTCTTTGTGGCCATAAAGAGAAGAAAGTCCATAAGTAAAGCTCATGGCTGTGTACGTGGCTCTGCCAATCTCAGGAAGGTGATAAATCTTAACCAAGACCCGTCTCCGCACACACCTGGGAACGTGAGCAAAATTGTCTCCAGTCTGAAGTTATGCATTCTGCCTTGTCACCTCGTTGCAGAAACACTGCAGCTGGCGCCGCGACCCAGCAGTTCCTGGGTGTGGGCTGGCCAGAGGTGCCTGCGGCCACTGCATGTGCCCTCCGGGGCCGACCCTCCCCGTACCCCAAAGGCCTCCCGGCTGCTTACAATCTCTGGATTTACCCCTTAGCTGCTAACGTCGGCAACTTGTCCCCAAGCCTTTTGTCTCCCTGAGAGTCCAGTTCAGAGACCCAGCAGAACTCTTCACAGAGCACAGGAAGTGAGTGCCACATCACCAGAGGCACTCAAGTCAGGCAGGTCTGGGCAAATAGTCACGGGAGATTTGAGTCATGGCTCTTTAAGATCCTTTCCCAAGTGAGCTCTGGGACACCAAACTGGGAAGCCCTGGAATAAAAATAGTAAAGCATTGGTGTTCAATGGGACGGCCATTCGACAGGAAAAACAAATCGAGAGGGTCCCATTACATGCCAAGGATCCAAGACTGTGCGTCCTGTCCTTGGGGACAGGTCACGCCTCCAGCCCTGCTCACGCCATTGTAACTCAGCACTGCCCTGGGCCCAGAGCGCCGTAGGCACTGAGTGGTGTTTCCCGCATCCGTGCACAGAGAGCCGCTGGAAGAACAGGGTGCAGAGGTAGGTGGTTAAGGACGGGCCCAGAGACTTTAGGCTCCTACAGCCGAGCCCTTGACCCCTGCACCCAAATGCATTCCTGACATCTGCACCTGGCTGTCAAACACAGATCTCAAACGTTAGACACCTGAGACAGGACTTTTGATGTCTCTTCTGTCGTCCTCATCTCAGGAGGGGGCACGACACCCAATCACCCAGTCGCTCAAGTCAAAACCTAAGAGCCGTCTCTGAATCCTCTGTATTTCTCCCCATCACACGTATCAGCCGGTCCCACTAACTCCACCTCCAGAACACACCCGAATTCCGTCCACTTCTCACCCTCTCTCTGCTCCCGTCCTGGCTCAAGTATTCAGCATCCCCAGCCTGGACCACAGCTGTAGCCGTCCAGGTGTTTTCTCCGCTGCCTTCCCTCCACCCCACCCCAATAGTCCATCCCTGTGCGGTGGCCAGAAGACCTTTCCGAAATTACATCAGAGCGATTATTTCCCGTCACAATTTCTTATTATAAAAGTCCACAAGTTCCTACACGATATTCATCTTGACTAGTTCTTTAACAATCTCCTCCCTCCCTCCCGGTACTCACGCATTCTGGCCACTCAGACGTTCACTTTTGTTCTTCCAGCCAAAACTTATTTCCACCCAAAGGCCTTTGTACTTGCCACTTCCTTTGCCCGGGAGGACTTTCTCCCAGGCCTTCACAGAGCTGGCTCCTTCTTTACATTTAAATCTCAGCTCAAACACTTCCTCCTCCTCTCTCTCCCCCCCGCCTCTTTTTTTTTTTCAGAAATGCTTTTCCAATCTTTAGTAGCCCTTTTAAAATGTTCATTATAGCATTTTCACTATCTGATATTATCTTATTTACTTGTTTATTTTATGCTTCTTCCTAGCAGAAAGCAAGCTCCATGAGCCAGTCTCTGGTGCTCACTGCTGTACCTTCAGGGCCTGGAACAGTGCCTGGTACACAGCAGGTACCAGTGAATATTTACTGATTGGCTATAGCCTCCAACATCGCTGCTCCAATCAGAACATCAATATGGAGGCTTCATGGCCACACTTTTTATTCTAAAGGAGCAGGGGCCACCGCCTTGGTGAACTGAGCTTGACCTTGGCATCAGAGGACTCATGGTACCACCAGCAGGAAGACACAGCTTTGGGACGAGGAAAGAGCTCTGCAGGGACAAGCGGCCACCTGCTGCCCAGCCTCTCTGGTCCTCCCCGGCCCTGCCAGCCGTCCTGCTTTTTGCATTTTGTTTCTATCCATTTTGCCCACCCACCTTCTGGGACGGGCCTTAGCTTTGGCTTTCCAAAACGCATGCCTCCGATTTGGAGGCTGATTTTTTTCGACTGCAAAGCCAGACCAGGCTTGAGGAAGCCTAAATTGCCAAAAAAAAAAAAAAAAAAAAAAAAGGTTGGGCTTTCATCAGAGAAGATAAAACTTGTATTGATCGGGCCAAGGGTAGGAGCGGGGAACGGCAAACACCCAGAAGCTCCCATTTCTACGTGATCACAATCAACTCGGAGGTTTGGCTTCTCTGTTTCATTACACTGGGGGGAAAGAGAGAGCCAACTCAACCCCTTCCCCCCGCAATCTAACACAGCTGCAGGTAATATCTCTAGCTTTCCAGATCTTTTTTTTCCCAAAAAACTATTTTCCTTATTAAACTTGTGCTAGGTGAATCTCCATTGGCCTATTGATTTGAGTATTAGACTGTGTATGAAAGATATGAAAATACAAATTGTTGTTTCAGGGAGAAATGACTGTCTTTATATTGTTTCTGGCTCTAGGGTTCTGAATATTCCCGGGGGTTCCCAGACTGAATGGAATCCGAGCAAGTCTATCTTCTTGGCGAACGTGAAGTGAGTGGATTCTCCGGGTAGATTCTGAGCCATCTCTTGGTGATATTTATTGCTGAGGGACCATTAGCAGAAAAGATTTTTCTATTCACGTTCAAAAATTTTAACCCTAGATTCTCATTAGAGAGCAATCTGCATCCGTACAGTTCCGGACACGCTGCCTCTGCATGGGGTCCTGTCCCCGGCTCACCAGGGCAGAGTGTGTCAGAGGAGGGTGCTTGTGCTTCCGTGAGACTCACTCCTGGGTGGCGGATCCCGGTGGGGAGAGCCCGGGGGAGGAGGTGAAAGTGCCCGAGGCAGGGCCTATTGCGGCCAGGCGCCAGGTCTTTCAGGAAGCACTGATTCTCCAGGCCCGCGACAGCCTTCCTCCTTTGTCGCACTGATTGAGACGGGGCCCCGGCGTTGCCTGTGCAGATTATGGCCCGGCAGACACAAAATGCCCGGGGGATAGACTGGGGACTGAAACGCAGCCGATGCTCCACTTACGACTGCACCTTTCACGGCAGAGTCTGCTTTCACTCTGCGCGAAGTGCCCTCAGCCAGCACGCCCCCTCCTCCCCATTCCTTGTGCCCGCGATTCCTTCTAGTGCATTTTCCATCTCGAATGTCGTATCATTCGTCTCCAGAAGTTCAGTTGGGTTCTTTTAATGTTTTCCATGTTTGTCCTTCAGAGGCCCATGCTTTCTTCCGTAATACCTTCTTGAACATGTGGAGTACATTTATAACAGCTGTTTTAATGTCCTGTTCTGCCATTTATATCATCGGTGTTATTTCCGTGTCTGTTTCTATTGGCTGATTTTTCTTTTCATCATGGGTTGTATTTTGCTGATTCTCTGATGATTTTTGGCGGAACGTGCATTTTTTTATATTGTTGTGAACTGGGGCTTTCGTATTCCTTTCGATGTTTGTGAACTTTGTTCTGAGACTCACCTAAGTGACTTGGAAGCAGTTTGATCCTGTTACGATTCGCTTTGCGGCTTCGTTAGGCTGCACCAGACCAGTCTTCAGTGGAGAGCTGATTCGGGCTTCTGAGTGGGACAACAGACAGCACCTTTCTGGGTTCTCTCCTCGAGGCCCTGGGTGCTGCGAGGCTTCTCCATTCTGGCTGTTGAGAACGTGAACTACCCCAGGTTCTACGCGAGCTCTAGGACTTGTGGTGCGTGCTCATTCCCAGCGATTCTTTTCCTAGCCCTGAAGAGCCTCCTTACGTAACTTTGCGGTTCAATACTCTGTGGACTATTAAAGGAGGAATTTTCGGAGTCCCCGCTCTGTGCAGATCTCTCTTCTGTGGCACGATGCCCTGCAAACTCCAGCTCCCTTGCCTTCTCCAAATTTCCAGTTCCATCCCTTCAGCTCAGCGAGACCACTGGGCCCTGCCCGGGCTCCTTCCCTGCCCTGCAGCCTGGAAACCCACGTCGGGCAGTGAGCTGGCAGAACGCAAGGGCTCACTTTCTTTGTTTCTGCTTTCTTAGGAATCCTGCATTGCCTGTAGTCCAATTGTCTGAAAACCGTTGTTTCGTATTTTTTTCAATATGTTGATTGTGGAAAAATATGCGTAAAATCAACCATCTTACCATTCTCAGGTGTGCAGGTCAGTGGTATTAAATACTTCCGTAATGCGCTGCCGTCACCACTGTCTCCGTGACGATTTTGATTTTCATCATGTAAAACTGAAACTCTGTACCCGTTAAATATCATCTCCCCATTTCCCTCCCTGCCACCCAGCCCCTGGCAACCTAGTTACACTTTTTGTCTCTATGAATTTGATACTCTAACTACCTCCAATAAGTGGAATCACACAGTATTTTTCTGCGACTGCTTATTTCACTTGGCGTAATGTCCCTGGGCTTCACCCGGATTATAGCACATGCCAGAATTTCCTTCCTTTTTAGAGCCAAAGGGTATTTCCTCGTACGTATGGGACACATTTTGCTCAGCCACTCAGCTGTCACGGACACTCGGTTGCTGCCATGCTCTAGCTTTTGTGAATGAAGCTGTTATGAACATGTGTGCATATTTTGTCTGGTGTTTTCAGTTGTTCAAGGTGGGAGGGTAAATCCGGGCTCTGCTACTCTACCTCGGCCAGAAGTTAAAGTGCCTCATGTCAGTTTATACGATGATTTTCTCTCATCCAAAAATACACTGCTTTTGACAATTCAAATTACTTTTTGTTGTTTTTTTGTTTGTCTGTTTATTTTACAACAACCAGGTGGCTTCAGCATGACAGATATTAATATCTCAATTTTAAAGGTAGAGGAGCTGGGGGCCAGAGAGTTCCAGGTGCTGGGCGCCTGCCCAAGACGACCACGGGGCTGGTGAGCGGGAGAGGCAGAACCCAAACCCAGGCCTCGAGACTCGCTCTCGTCCGGTTAGAGCCCTGCACGTTTCTCCACTTTTTCAAGTCTCATGTGTCACTCACCTCCTCAGAGACCCTCCCTCACCACCCTGATAACAGCGCATCAGTCACCCGTGTGACTGTGGAGACAAAAAAAATTCCTGGGACCTCTCATGGGGTCTCACAAATATTTGCAGAATGAGCAGAAAAGACACGTTCCCAGGACAAAGTCTCTTTGCTCTCCTGGGGTTCAAGGCAAGGTTTTCCCGGACACACGAGCTGGCCTTCCCACTGCCCCATTTGTGCCAGCAGGACTCTTTCAGTCCCAAGTGACAGAAAACCCGAATTCAATCGGTTTAAGCAAAAAAGGGAACGTATTGGCTTCCCGGGTTAGGCTGGCTTCAGGCATGGCTAACTCCAGCCACTCAGATGCTCCCTGGTCACAGCCCAGCTCTGCTCTGTGCTGGCTTCACCTTCAGACGTTTCTCCTCATTGGCTGCTGGGCCGCATCTTTGAAGAGAGCTTCCAGCCCCAGGAGTGCATCAGAGTTTCGGTCTTACCATCAGTGCACCAGCCGGGATCACACCTTCACCCTGAACGCGTCACGTGGTGAGGGGAGATGGGGCACTGAGTTACATGCCCACCTGTGGGATAAGTGGGGATGGGTGTCAGCCACGCCTTAACCGCATGGATGAGGACTGGGGGGCTGGTTTCCTTCAGAGGACAGTTAAGTAGCCATTGCCAGAACAAGAGGAGAATGAGTTTGAGCAGGCGGAACCTGCAGATACCCTGTGGGCGATCTTAGATTTTGTGCGTGTTTGAGCGAAGCTGTGGGTGGATGGCCACTGCCTAAGGCTTCCTCTGGTAAGAACTGCCTTCTAAGTGCTTCTAGAACCATATGACCAAGTGAGACCTCTTTGTGGAGACTCTTGAGGCCCACGGAAGGGAAACCACCTGGAGGAGAAAGCGTATCCCCAGAGGACCTGATGGCCACTTCGGGGCACCTGACTGCCCACAGGGGTGAGTCAGACAGCCCATGGACCCCCCAAGATTTCATGTATCACCAGCCATGACGGTTCTAGCTCAGGGCTAAGTGAGACAGCAGCATGCTCCAGAAGGTCATTCACGTGCTGAGAGCCTGCCACGTGCCAGCCACCACGCTCAGGGCTGTCCTGGGCTGAGACTGTCCGGGCTGGGCAGCGTGACTAGGGGCACAGTTCTATGGGGCTTGAAGCTCTGGCCGAGAGAGAAGTAGCGGGCTCCCCCCCTCGGGAAGCTGGCAACATGACATGAGTTTTCCCAGCCCCCAGGACCAAGTTGTGGACCTGTCGGAAAGGCCAAGATCATGTGCAGCCATGAGGGTCAGATTTTGGGTTCTTGGGTGCTTGGGCACCTCTCTCGCTTCCACGAGACGGTCTGCACCAAAGCTTGGTGGTTAGAAGAGCAGGACTGATCAGCTCTGGTTCTCGATGCCACGTGGACGTGTAGCTTTGCAAACATGTTCCCCACGACCCCTCCTTCAAGGTCCAGCTCCAGCGCCACCTCCTCCAGAAAGCCTCTTGGGAGCCCTCAATTAAGTTCTTTTCTCCTTATTCCCATGGAACTTTGGTGTCCTCCCTGGCTTATTCCAGAATCTTCGCTGTAGCATTGCTGATAATGAGAGCAGTGACAATTGATTACGATGGCAGCGGTACAGGTGTTGTTTTCTAGGCGCGGATCATCCGCCAGGACTTCTGCATGGACTGTCTGATTCAGTCCTCACCACACCGCGGAGGTGGGCACTGCTGTCAGCCTCACCTCGCTGAGAAGCAAACTGAGGCACGAAGCCACACAGGCTGGGCCGCTTGCTAAAGGAAGGCAGCTGACGTCTATGTCTGGCTCCTGGCTGCTCTTAGTTTGGGCCAAGCTGGGATTTTGAACCCAGACATTCTGAGTCTGAGCCCCGCTTTTAACCTGCTGAACTGCACCTATTGTCGGTCCCTGTCTTCCCAAACAGCCCAAGTTCCTGAGGGAGAGACGGGGTACTACTCGTCTCCCCGCCCCCACAGTGCCGATGTTGTTGGGCACCCGTAGGCATCTGGCAAACCCTGCCCAAAGAGCATCTAGCGCAGTAACCACACCCCAGCTCAGGACGGATCTGTTTACATAGATCTCCCCACACTGACGCTAAGGGCGCATGCAAACAGCATTCGTATTTGGAATAGCCGGGCGCCCCGGCCGAGGGACTGCAAGGGTCTCAGCTCCGGGTCACCGTGCGCGTGAGAGCGGGCTGCTGTGTCTCGGCCCAGCCGGTCCTTCTACGGTCTCGCTCCATTGGTCATCCATGGAACCAATGGTTTGTCACTGTGGGAAACGTATCCCTGTTTTCAGCAGCAGGACGTCGGGGAAGGAATTGGAGAGCTTTCACTGCGGCCAGCGGGCCAGGGCCGTGAGCTGCGGATAGAAGCGCGAGGTCACCCTTCATGAAGGGTTAAGTCGCGGGTTAGCGATAAGAACCCAACTCTAGCCAGCTCAGGCACGAAGGACGCGCTGTCTCCTGAAACTGGAGGCCGAAGAGTGGCCTCCAGAGGTTCAGATGAAGTTGCACATGCTGTCTCTCTCTCTCTCTCTCTCTCTCTCTCTCCTTCCCTCTCTCATTTCTTGGGTTCTCTCCACAGTGGCCTCGATCTCCCTGTCACCGACGGACGCTCTCCTTGCAGCGCAGGGAAAGCAGGCACTGCTCGTCCAGCCCCAGGATTAGCATCATCGAGCTCAGCAATGTCGAAAGGAGGGGTGTTTCTCCAGCCTGAGTGGAGGGAAGAAATCCACGATGGACACTATCGGCCCAGTCCTGCTCACGAGGCCAGTCCTGGCCAGTGATTGTCATCTGTGGGGAGGGAGTTTGGGATTAGCCAGGCCTGTGTATAAGCCCATTCTTTGACCCACCAGGAGGGCAGTGTGATCGGTGGCTGCTCCAGAGACATGTGGGTAGGCAACGGGGCGCTCACCAGTGGGAGCAGTTTGCTATTGCAGGAGGGATTATTAGGCAGACAAAAGCCGGTGATGTCCCCTGTGGACCCAAAGGCAGTGAGGACTCTGGAGGGGCCGCGGTGCTGCTGGTCTTTGCAGGTGGGACATCAGACCTGGGGCCTGAGTCTGGCCTGCTGGAGCTTAGGTGCGGGTGCCCTGACAGCCAGCAACGGCCTCTTTTCTCCTTTTAGCGGGAGGAGCTGTGCCTTCCCCGTCCTCCACGCCCTCTCTGGTCTGCCGCCACACGTACGGACACCCCTGCCGGCCTCTGCCTGGGCCCTCAGGGGGAGAGGAGGCACCGAATGTGCTTTCACAAAATAGAAATTATTACTGAGATAATCGTAGATTCACATGCGTTTGTAAGAGAGATGTAATTCAGAGTGATCGCTAGTACCCTTGCCCAGTTTCCCCCGGTGGTGACATTTTGCAAAACTATAGTATAACGTCACAAGCAGCATATCGACATGGACACGAAAATAAAATCAAAGCTTCAAAAGTTTGACTTTTTCCAAGCATGTGTGTGCTTAATTAACCTCCCTCCCATATGGGAAGCAAGACCTCAAAGGTGAGGTGACTTTACCACGATAACCAAGGCAAAAAATTTGCCAAGAAACTTAAAGTTAAAAACAAGCTGGAAAACAAAAACGCAAGCTGAATTCTAATGTGGGGAATCTAGAATGCAACCTGCTCATAAAGGAGCTCTTCCAGCCTCCGTGCTGAGGTGACCTACAGCAGCTCCCTTGGTGGAGACCCTCAACCGCTCCCTTTCGGGGTTCTGCCAGTCAGTCCCTTCAGCAAACAGGGCCCCACCCACGCTGGATTAACCTGCCCTGCCCTCCCAGCTGTCCTTCTACCTGGAGGTGACCTACATGGCAGGGGCACCGGAACGAGGGCCAGTCAGTTACGCACCAGGCCCCGCCCTGCCAGAGGGGGACCCTTCAGTCATTGGGCTGCGGGGAGATCTGAGACCTCAGAAGATGGCCCAAGACGGCTGAGGTTGCAGAGGGGCTCTTC